>ML682228.1:123637-198924 GCA_007922195.1 Podocnemis expansa
GATCAGGTCATACTGTAACATGACCTGATCCCATGTCTTACACTCTCCTGCATTTATTTTCATCCTATCCTGTAAGTTCCCCCCTCTTCAAAGCGTCTGATGAAGTGGGATTTTCTCCCACGAAAGCTCATGCGATAAATAAATTTGTTAGTCTTTAAGTGCCATAAGACTCCTTGCTTTTTTTGCTTTACTAGACTAAGATTGGCTGCCCCTTTGGAACTAAAAACAGCAGACTATCTTAGCAAACAGCCTGTGGTTGGCTGTAATGTGACTAGGAAAGAAATCAATTAAATCCGTTTTAATCAGTCAAAAGACAGGTCCGCTAATTAATACTTGATGACATTGAGATTAAGTGCCAGATTCACATGGTGGCTAAGAAATTAATATTTAATACATAAAGAGATTTTGTTTGAATTAACTGAAGATATAACTAACAAAACAAGTTAAAATATAAATCTACATTAAATTACAATATTAAATAGCTTTTAAATATATTTATTATACTAAACATATGATGTAGAGTTTGGTTTCCAACACAGAGGAAAAGGAACAAAAATAATTCAAAGAATGCAATACAATAAGTGACACCAGATGACAGAATGAGGACTTTAATATCGAAACCAACAAGATGTCAGCTTTTAGCAATACATTCTTAAGAAGGAAGGGGTGGGAGATTTATAATTTATGCACAAAACTCATATTACATAAATTTAGTAAGATACTTTGAAGAAAATATCGCGTAGTTAAACTCTTATTAGGCCATGATCAAAACTGCTTTGGTAGCTTTTAATCAGAATGAAACACCATTATGCAAATCCTGTAAAACAGAGGGCTGTAAATATCACAAACAAGTATCATCCTTATAGTTACAATTATCTAACAGATCTGTGTGTCTTTCATTCTTTAAGTCAGATCAACTTACATATATACAATATGTAACAGAGAACTCACAAAACCCTTAGTATTGCAAGACATATCTCAGCTTTCATAATATTGAGACTATAAAAGCCTCTGAAATCTTTTCTTGTGAAGAGTTCACTGGACAGTAAATTATCTTTTGTGTCTCTCTAAAGGCAAAACTAAATTTTAATGCATTTTTTCATAAAAGGTGATACAAATCAATCGCCCTAGAATAAAAAATTTCCACAAATGAATACATTAGCTGAGTAATCAGACAGCTCACTACAGACATTTTAACACAGTTGTCCTCTTGGCACTTTGAAAATTTGACTTCAAAACCTGATCTATCCAAACCAGACTGAAAATTAGAACTATTCTGAAAGAAAATTGAACAAACATGTCAATTAACAGTATTGTGGTGCATAATTTCAAAAATTCACTTGAGTGTTCACCATTGAGCATTGTATGTAAGTGTTAATCATATGAAACAGGTTTTAAAATATACTCAAGTAATTTTTGTAGCTAAAGAATGCAGCATTAAGGGTCTTTTTGGGTGTGCAGTCATGAACGCATATATACATGAGCCAGACTCACATCTCTGTCACAGAAAAATACAGATTGTTTTTAACCTTCCATTCGACTTCAAAAGTTAATTAAAAAAAAAAAAGTAGGAGAAACAAATCTTGAAGAAATCAAAAGGAACAAATGGAATAACTAAAAGAAATAAAAATGTGCCATTTAAAATCACTAAGGAGTCTCGACGAGGATGATCCAAGAAACACTGCCTTTGCTGCTCATCCACACCAGTACATGCAACTGGTTGAACAGTATATATCAACTTGCAATCTGGTAAAAGTAAAGTCTGGAAACAGCACAGGTATTCATTATCCTGAATATTCTGGTGTGTCTGGGGTTTTTCGTGTTTTTTGGGGGCTGGGGAGAAGAGTTCTCTTCATTATGCAACATAGTGGTATTGATTGGGGTTGTCTTTGTCTCTCTCCATATAGTCTCTATCTATGAGAGATTCAATCCTCTTTTTCAAGTCTCCAGGCTATAAGAAAAGATCAAATTGATATTATGTTTAGTAACACTAATGAAATATAAAGTAGTTTTATTTTCAATCCCACTTCAATAAAATGAAGATGGTAATATTTATTTTAAAAATTGGCAACTTTTAAATTGTGTAACAAAATACGTAAAATTAAAAATACATTTTAAAATACAAACTCCTAACATTTGGATCTTTGATTTTGATTCAACTATTAAATCCTATAAAATTTACTAATTTTCTCATCTTTTACCAGGGATGTGAACAATAGAAAAATTAATAAAACCAGGTATTGAAAAACAATTCTAGTGTAGCCTGAAAGAAAATAAAATTCATTTACCTTTACTGGAAATTTAAGCTGATTATACAATTCAGAAACAAGAAGATTATGACCAAGTGTCTTTCTCATCTTCATTATTCGTACAATAGCAGCATCAATCTGATATTGTCTATCTTGAAACACTCTTTCAGTTGTGCTAACCTGTTCTTCAACCTAAAGGATAAGGCAACATGCATCAAACCATCTTTCATTGCCAATTCTTTTGTCTCTGAATGTTTGGTTAAGCTTTGGGAAATATAAGCAACGTGCAGAAGGAAACATATTCATTTATTCCTCACTTTTTAACAGATAAGCACACAGACCTAGAACTAGGGGTGTGGGATGTCCTGATGTTGTTAAAGGAAACCAATGATAGGATTAGGCATATTGCAAAGCAGATTCACATGTTTCTTATGAAAAGTTAATTTGATAATCCAACCCAGAATTAAAAACCAAGAGTACTACTTTAATTAAAAAAATATATTAAAACAAGTGAGGTTGCAATGGAACCCTAATGTATACAGACCTTCTGAAATGGAGAATCATTTCAGGATTGTAGATTTCAAGAAGTTTTGTATGATGAAGGTAAGAAAAACAACTAGACATGCTAATTAAAATTTGTCAGTCATGCTGACACCAAACACCGAGATTCATTCCCAAAGCTATTCACAGCAATCGAAGAGATAACGATTTCAGTAACTCTCTTCTTTCCAAATAAAACCAGCTGATGTTTTAACATGACTTTTGTTTTATACAATATAATTTGTCCATATAGTTAAGATGTATTGAAGGTATCTGAGATCACATCAATTTAGGACCAGAATGGACTACCTAAGGGACTTCTTCACTCCCAGAATAAGAAAAATATTCCTGGAAATGCAGACACTGTGTCAACTCAGTCAGGACATATAGGTAAGCAAGTTATACTGGCAGTTTAATTAAAATACAAATCAAGACTAAGTGCATTTTAATACATACTGTTTCTTTCATCTGGATTTGATTGATCTTTATTCTAAATAATTTATGCTTGAAGTCACCATTAAAAATGAATTTATCTCCATCTTCTACATCCTTGCCTTTGGGATTTTTAATCAATACTCGCACTTTCCCACAGGCCAAAGACTGCAAAGTTCTTCGTAATTCACTGTCCTCTGCAAATAGGTTAAAAATAGAGCTGACTAGGAATTTGAACTATCAAATTGTTAATTTATAAATACAATTTTAAAAACATTCCTTTTCTGAAGCAAATTGCTAATGATTTCATCCAACTCATTCCTAATTATGCAACGTAATTCACAACTTTAAAGGCCTTTAAAGATCTTACTGATAGGTAAGCACTAACAGCATTTCAACACTGTACGAAAGGAACAAAGACATGGCCCCATCCTCAAGGAATTTATAATACAAAGATGAAGAATGAAATGACAAAGAATCAGATAAGAATGTACTTAGAGACAGATTTTTTTTTTTTTTTTTTTTAAATTTGTTACCCTGTGCTTCATCAGTGGGTACTGTGATGGTAAGTAAGTAAGTTCTAAAGTGAATATTGTGTTAAAAGACAGCTGTTGATGCCATCAGGAAAACATTTATAAAATAAAACCAATACCATATGGAAGAATTAGAAAACAAGGAATAATATAATGAATCTTAATATGTGAAGTATAAAGTCAAAAGCAACTCAGGTATTAAGCAAAACAAATGTATTCATACACTAGCCGTGATACTTCATGAAGATATTTGTTAAAATCCTTGAAATTTCAAAGCGATTGTGTGTTTTATTGTTCTCTACCTAGTCCCTTTAACAATTATTACCCACAAGATAGAAACCACTATAAAATTTGTTAGGAAAGCACTGTGTGCAGACCTATGAACTGAAATAGCTACTAAGATTTTGCAAACTGGTGCTGAAGTGCATTGGAATAGCTGGGTAAAAAGACGACATTATTATCTAGAATTAGTCCCACTAGTAGAGAGTAGTTTACCTTTCACGTTTCTGCAATACCACCACCAGTAAGTAAAAGCATTATATTCCTTCTTTAGATGTAATGGAGCAGACAGACAATTATTTAAAAACATACTGTATTTTCAAAAATGTTAGACTGCAGTAACTAAAATAACCACTTATGTTTTATATTTTTGAAGCACTATAAAGAATGGTTAATCTCTGTTAATTTTGGTTCTTCAAGATGTATTGTCTACCTCAGTGGTTCTCAACCACTGTGTTGGGACACATTACTGTGTCACACAGAGCAGTAAGTGTGTGAGAGAGAGCCAGGGCGATGGCTGGATCTGGCCTGGATGGAGTGGGGTAAGTGGGTATGTCCTGTAGAGTCACAATATGCTGTCAAATGTGTTGCAGCCCACAAAAAGGTTGAGAACCACTGGTGTACCTATGCATAATTCCATGTCTAGTGTGCTTGCACCCCAGGCACATAAGACTGGATTGCTTTTGAATATCTGGTGTCTGTTGGGGCCAAAACAGTGCCCTGTACACTCAAGGTTCATTGGCACCATAATTGAAGCGTAGATCCAAGTCCAGGCTCAAGCCAAACTCCCCTTGTGTCCACACTGCAAACGTGCTAACAGAGAGCTCAGACCTAGGGTCCCAGGACCTTGAAGGATGTGAGCCTGTCTTAACTTGGGATCTAGGGTCTGAGAGTCCTATTTGTTTCCTATGGGCATGTAGCTCCAGCTTGACTTTGGTGCCAGAAGTCTTCTCAATGTATCCCAGAGCTCCTGGCAGCAGCTTAAGGACCATTACTGTCTGGCTGACCCCGCTGCCCTTCCTGCTGTGTAGAACTTGCCCAGAACAGGGAGGAAAATTGATGGGTGGGAGGTGGCTCCTGGCCACCAGGACGAGTCATCCCTCCCTCTGCTATTCTATTGCCGTTGCCCCCACTCCTCTACCCAGAGCAGACGCTTGCACTGGTGCTGGAACACTTTGTATCGTGACAGTGCTGAAAGCCATCAAACCAAACTATAAACCTTGTAAATGTGGCTGTGTGCCCAGGCAGTGTGCACTGAGAAGGTGGTGAGTGAGAGTCAGCTTCCAAATTTCCCTGTAGACTCTCAAGAGGTCACTCATCTTTGCCTCTTGGGCTGTGACAGGAATAAGGGATCCTTGGGGGGGGGGTGCTGAAGCATGCTGCACCCCAAGCCCTGGGATGCACTTTACCACTCTGCATCTGATAGTAGCTAGGCTGGAGTGTGTGGGTATTTTCCTGGGATAGCTTCATTTTCTCTAACTTCAAAATAAAATCACCCATATTCACTGAACCATCGTTAAAAATGAAGTACTACAAAGTTTCATTTTAATAGTTTGTCAGCCCTGGAGATGGATGTCCTAATTATCCTCAGAAGATGTGCACATGGATATTCTCCAGCTAATTTGACTCAGCCTAGGGCTGGAGAGCCAAATTCTTGGATTAGGTGGTAGTTCAGTATAAAGCCTTCTCAGATCTCAGTCACTCTACTGAGGCAGCTGCCACCAAGGACCTGATTAAACAGTTTTCATACCCATGTGCTCCTTATAAGACACTGAGGCCTATCAATAGCACCCTCACAGGTTAAACAGGTTGGGCAGTTGAGTCCCATTAACCCTAGGCTTACACTGCTCCACACAGACATAGCCTCTCATGTTCATTTTAGAAGAGCATGTGAAGGAATAGTGGCTGCAACAGCTCCTCAGATAAAACAGAATCCAGCTGATGCAGGACTACATAGTAGGGGGTAAGGTGTGCAGATCACAGAATGTGTGCGCACAACATATCTTGAAGAATCAGTAAGTAAACAAGAAGTCCTGTGGCACTTTTAAAGATTAACAAATTTATCACATGAATTTTTGTAAGTCCCTGTTTACTTCTGGTGACTCAAAAGCAGTGATCTCATGTTCTAAAGCTGAGTGATCACAGTCTACTCTGAAATAAGATCTGTAAAAGAGCTCTACTGAAGTGCTTCAGACCTAGAACCCTATGCCAAGGAGTAGGGCTGGGTGAAGATGTGAACTGAACTCCAGGTAGCTGCTCTGCAAATCTCAGATACTGGAATGCTTCTTAGAGAAGCAGCAGAGGTTGCTTGAGATCTGATCGAATGGGTTCTGTCTGCACAAGTGGATCCAAGCAAATTCTCCTATAGCAAGACAGACCAAGATTTCATTTAGAGAGTCTTTAGGTGGACAGAAGCTGACTTTCCATCCTTTCAGCAAAGGCCAGGAATAGCCTAGACAAGCTCCTGAATGGTCCTGTTCTGTCCAAATAGCAGAAGAGTCCCATCATCATCCAAAATGAAATTTAACTTCCCCTGGATTAGCATATGGATTAGGGGAGAAAACTGGCAAGTGGATCACCTGATTCAGGTGAAAATCTGAGATAACTTTAGACAAGAGTTTTGGGTGAGGTTCTAATATCATTTTTCTCTTATGGAATACTGTTTACAGTGGTCCTGCCATGAGGGCTTGGATCTGTCCTAGTTTTCTGGATGAGGTTATAGCCACTAAGAAGATGGTCTTCATAGACAGGTAATATAAAAAGCAGGTGACCAGAAATTTCAGACAGAGGCTTCATCAATCCTGATAATACAACAAATAGGTTCCAGAGATGTGGGGTCTCTTGGACTGGAGGAAAGAGACAAAGCTCTTGAGGAACTCAGCAACTTTTGGGTATGAAGACAGATCTGCAAAAGGAGGAGGAGCAGAGAGAACTATCAAATGGACTTCTGTGGAACTAAGGGAGAGTCTTGAATGCTTTACAGTCATCAAGTAAATCTAGAATAATTGCTACTAACAATTCTGATGGGAATAAGTGTTTCTGCATTGCCCAAAGAACTTCTTTCATTTAGCTGAAAAAGCTATGCTAATGGTATCATTTCTGTTACAAGCCAGAACACTGTGGACTTCCATGGACCACATTCTGGCTGTGTGTGTTAGCCAATCAGCATCAGATTACAAGGTGCAGCAACGCTATTACTATGTAAGATCCGGCCCTCAGTTTATATGATTACATCTGGCTGTACCAGAAGTGTGGCTGGGGCCTGTGTTGACAGGTTCATCAGCTCAGAGTACCCAAGCTGTCTGGGTCATGCTAGTGCTATCATTATCTTCCTGTCTGAGCATCCTCAGGATCCTCTGTACAAGCAGAATGGGTTAACATACATGAGCCCCAAAACCCAAGGGATGCAGAAGGTCAGATCCTTCTCTGGAGCAAAGTATTTGGCATTTCTTATTGTAGTCTGTGGCAAGCACATCTGTCCTTGGGGATCCCATTTGTAGATGTCTTGCAAAATGGAGTTTTGACTGACCACTTATGTTTGCCTGAGTATCATATGTGATCTGATCTGCTAGCTAGGTCATCCTGCATCCATGAAAGATATAGGCTCAACATGTTACCTGATGGCTGATGTGTCAGTCCCAGAGATGGATGTGTCCCTCTCTGCTTACTGCACTAGTACATTGCCATGGTATTGTCCTTTAGTACTTGGATTGTGGTTTCTCAAAACATGGGGGTGTACTGACTTGACAAATAGCCCTTAGCTCTAGAGATTTGAGCCCTTCTGGGGGATGGGTGGAATACAGCATAGTGCCTGCATCTTAAGATGGTTCAGTGAGCTCCTCATTCAAGAGTGGATGCATCTGTCACCAGTGGCTTAATAAGCAGAGGCAGTGAGAATGGCACATGTGGAGGGCCCTTGTCTTCCACCAATCTAACAGAGAAAGGGCTTCTTGAGAAAAGATAACTTATATTTGTGAGGTGTGTTGTAGATGTTTCTCAATTAACTCTCAAACCTAGACTAGTGATCAGTTGCAGATGAATGGAGTTGGTCACTTGTTGAGCTGACTGTCCAAAACAACCAGTTTAAGAACAGTTAGACTTGCATCCCTTGTCTTCTTAGGCGAGCTGCAACTGCTAGGTTCTTGGTGGGAACTGGGGGGGGGGGGGGGGATTGGCAAGAAGCACTCTACAGTGGCAGTAAGCACTCCCCACCAGGAACCTCCCAGCCCATAGGACATTGCTGAGAACTGCAGTATGGAAACAGAGTGACACAAAACAGTCTTCTTTAAACAATATGAAAAGCCACAAAATGGTCTTCAAGATTTAAGATGGGAATTACAGAAGCTAATGTTTCCACCCCGAACTTGAAACAAGAGATGAATTTACTCAGGTCCAGAATGGGGTGCCATCCCATTTTCTTCTCTGGGATTAAGGAGTGGAATTCCACAGGCATGTTTCCTATTATTCTGATTTGCAGAAGGGAGTCTATCGCCCTTCTTAGTAGTATCTTGTGAGAGTAGTTTCTTAAACTGGATAGAGTACCCTTTATCCATGACTTCCAGGACCCACTGACCCAAGGTAATCTGTTCCAGGGCTATCTGAAAATAACAGATTATGTCCAAATGGGGAGGAAAAAAATTCTACAATGCAGATCTCAATTGTACTGTCAATTTGCTCATAGGAAGTCAAAGTGTGCTGAGGACAGTAATAGGGAAGACTGCTTTAGGTTAGAGCCGATACATACAATCAAAAAGAGCGTAAGGGGGCCCTTGCATCCTTTGGAGCATGAAAATCTTTAGTGTGGGAATTGAAAAGGTCCCAGCTTTTGAAGGCTAGGTCCTCAATGGTTGTTTAGACCTCTCTGGGAATGCTGCAACCAAGAGGTCTTATGCTAGTAATTGATGTTACCATGGTGGTTGCAAGTCTGAGGCATCCAGGATGACTTGCAGAGAAGGCTCAAGCTACCAATGTCCCCTGTATCACAATTTTAAATGGATCCTTGTGTTTCCGGGAGGCTCTTGAGCTGTGACATTTGATCACAATTCAAGAGGTTCTGTTTAGCCAGAAATACTCAGCAGCTCAGTATGGGCATTTGTAAAAGCTAGCCCGAGGAACAAGCCTTGCTGCCAAAGAGCTTGAGTTGCTGAAGGTCCTTGTCCCATGGTGTCATTTTAGGTGGTCTCTGCTCTTCATCTCTCTCACAGAGAACTGCCACTACTAAGGATCCAGGTGTGGTTTAATTATAGAAATACCCAAACTCATTTGAGGAAACTTGGTAGCACCTATCTACCTTATTTGAAGTAGGTGTCACTGAAGCTGGGTTCTCTCGTAAGTCTCTTGCTGGTTCCAACAGGCCTTCATTTATTGGCATTGCCAACCTATATGAGCTTGAGGAGTGCAGGATTTCCAGAAGTTTGAGAGACTTCCTACATCCTTTCTGGCTACATTGGAACAGTTAGGGTGACAGCCTCATTAGGTAAAGATGACAATATTACACCATTGAGATAGCCTGGACATCTGTCTCTGAATTTGAAGACTTGGTCTTCTCTTTTTAAAATACCAACAAGCTTAACTATAATCACCAAAATATATCGAGGAATACTAATTAAAAACTAGAGAAAACAAGCACACAGTGTGCAGTGATGCAAATATTCTAATCTAGAGGTTCCATTTTGCTATCCCAGATGATAAAAAAAATAACTGGAAGGTGACTACAGCCATTCTATCCTTTATGCCTTCAGCTATGGAGCGCCAAAGGCAGTGGTACTGATAATCAAAAAAATTCAGTCTCGTGTTCAGGGTGTGCATGTGCACCAAAAGTAGAACATATATGGACAATCACCCAAAGATTTTTAATTCAAAACCCTTTCCTCCGAAACTAAAACTAATGCAATTGTTCAAGTATGATATTTGAAACCACACTAAAAACTTGACAATCTGTATAGAAAAAATGGGGTTTGTCTTTACTTTTCAAAGAATTAAAAAATGCTTTAGTGAGCTCTTGCATGACTAACAATGCACAAGTTTGACTAAACGTACTACAGATCATTTACTAATACATTTATTAAGAATTAAAAGTACATTTTGCTTATCTTTTTGGTATTTACCTCCTCACTGTTTCACAAGTGTTCTAACAGCCCTTCTAAAGTACTGAAATTAAAATTCTGCTTTACTTAAAATTAGACTTTCACATCCAGAGTCATATTTAGAGGGTATACAATGATAATATTATAAATGCATGATGTAATTTTTCATACCTATACCAGTTGCCATTTTAATTTCTTCAAAAATAAATTCATCTCCTTCATTAAACATAAGCAGTACTAATGTCTGGAAGAGTGACACATGAAACTCCTTCTTTCCCTGCAAAGGGAACAAAATCACCAAGTAACTATAAATGATTTCTAGAACCATGCATAACATTTAGAGTATCAACTGTACCCTGTAACAATGTCAAACTTCAAAAAAAAAAATCAGATGACAAGTTTATGATCTACAGGTTTTTTAACAAATAGCTTCTAGATGAAGAAAAATGTGTATTTAATATGATCTGCTACATGATTACATATCCTAGAATGTAATGCCAAGGAAATGTAACAATAACAGGGCAGATTACCAAAAAACCTCACCCTACACATTACATTGGTAGTGTAATGCACCAACAGGTTACCTCCATAGACTAGTACTCATCTAACAGCATTTTCTTCTAGGTATGCACAATGGATGAAATATGAAGTGAATGGCAAAACTCAGAAACTTAAATGAGGCAAAAAATTGATCCAATGTGTTGTTTAACAGAGATAAGCAAACTAACATGAAAGAGATCAGTATCAGATAAAACTTGACAGAACACCCAAAAATTCTCTTTAATTCATGCAAATTTTGAAACAACAGGTTTAACAGAAGTGTGATGTTTGTAAAATTAGGTAATGGGAAGGAGATTAATAATTCAAGATCACTATGCATATAATTTAGGGTTAAATAGAGACTACGGTTCTTTTTCCCATGACAACAAGTAATTGTCTTCCTTTTTCCCCTCACCTCCCTCCTATAGGCTAGAACAAGCAAGGAGTACTGTGGCACTTAAAGACTAACAAATTTATTTATCGCTTTCATGGAAGAAAATCCCACTTCATCAGATGTTTTAAAGATGGGGGAACTTATAGAATGGGAAGTAAATAAATGCAGGGAAGTATAAGTCATGGGATCAGGTCATGCTATAACAGCAAATCAAAGCAGTTAAGAATCAAAACACTGGGAAATAGCATACAGAGGAAGATGAGGTCAAATCACCTGTTGTAATGGGAAAAGAATCCATAGTCATGATTTAATCCTGCTTTCACACAACTGAATATGCGTATGAGTTCTAGGTCAGCTGTTTCTCTCTGAAGTCTTGATGTCCTATTGACTTACTTGAGTACAGTTGTTAACAGATCATCCACAGAGTGATTCAAAAGAGGGAAGTTCTCAGCAACTGGTTTTTGAATGTTGTGATTTCTGATGTCAGTTTTGTGTCCATTTATTCTTGTGTGCAGAGACTGTCCTGTTTGTCCAATGTATAAGGTGTGGTGGCATTTCTAGCACGAGGGCACAAATCACAATAGTGGATGAGCAGGTGAATGAGCCCTTGATGGTGCAGCTGGCTTGATTAGGTCCTGTGATGGTGTCTTTTGTGCAGATATATGGGCAAAGCTGGCAATGTGGTTTGTTGCAGGGGTATGTGCCTGCTTTATTGTTTCTGTTGTTAGGTCTGTAGGTGCTGGTGAGTATCTGTTTAAGGTTAGGGGCTGTCTGTAGGTAAGGAGAAGTCTGTCTCCCAAGGCTTGAGAGAGTGAGGGGTCATCTTTTAGAATAGGCTGTAAGTCCTTAATGATCTGTTGTAGAGGTGCAACTTGGGAGTTGTATGGGATGACCAATGGCATTCTGTTGTCTTCTTTCTTGGGCCTCTCCTGTAGTAGTTGACTTGAGAATACCCGTCTCGCTCTGTCAATCTGTTTTCTTACTTCTGCAGCTGGGTACTATAGTTTGCTTCACAGAGATCCTGAAGGTATCTGTCTCTGTCTGAGAGATCAGAATTAATGTGGTTATATCTTAGGGCTTGGCTGCAGACAATGGATCGTGTGGTGTGTTTCGGATGAAACCTCAAGGGATGTAGGTAACTATACTGATCAATAGGTTTTCTGTATGTGGAGGTGTTGATTTGTCCATCCCTCATTTGTACCGTAGTGTCCAGAAAGTGGGTTTTCTGTGTGGAGTGCTCCAGGCTAAGTTTGATTGTGGAATGGAAATTGTTGAAATCTCTGCAGAAATCTTCAAGAGCATCCCTGCCATGGGTCCACATGATGATAATGTCATCAATGCAGTGTACGTAGAGGAGAGGTGCTTTGGGATTACACTTGAGGAAATACTGTTCTAAGTCGCCCATAAAAATATTGGCATATTGTGGGGCTATGCGGGTACCCATAGCAGTGCTGCTGGTTTGGAGGTATAAATTATCCTCAAATCTGAAATGGTTGTGGATGAGCACAAAGTCACAAAGTTCAGCCACAAGGTGTGCTGTGGCATCATATGGGATGGTTCTTCTAATAGCTTATAATCCTATATGCTGTTGTCCACTGTTTGAATCCAAACTACTCCATTGACTTGCTGTAACAGTATGACCTAATCTTATGATTTACACTTCCCTTCATTTATTTTCCTCCTATCCATCTGTACTTCTCCATCTTCAAGTGTTTGATGAAGTGGGATTTTCTCCCACAAAAGCTCATGTGATAAATAAATTTTTTAGTCTTCAAAAGTGCCAGAGGACTCCTTTGTTAGTCCTTAACTTCCACAGAGCTCCTTGTTTGTTTTACTGAACTAGACTAACATGGCTGCCCCTTTGGAACTATGCACATAGAAACATTTTAAGCCTGTTGTCAATTACAAACTTGTCCATCATCTTAATTTTACATGATCACATGACTCTACATTTTGTATTTATAACTAGTCATCATTAGCATCAGAGTCAAATGATGTTTGTTTGTGCTCCAGTAAAATGAGGTTGTGTTAGTAATGAAGAAATCTCATGAAACAGAACAAAGGCTACGTTAAGAAACATTTCAGTTACTTAATACCTGAATAATTTATCAAGCATTTAAATTAAGCCACATTCATTATATGATATCACTGATCCTTTTTAGCATGCCTTTGCAATAGGTAATTAAACCTAACATTCTATCACTACCTACAGTATTTCCTTCAAAATACTATGTATTTAACTAAAGCACTACAGTCTAAATAAATAGCAAAGAAAAACAAAATTTTGTAAATGTTTAATATAGAATCCTAAGTCTATAGGACTGGAAGGAACATAGAAAGGTCATCTTGTCCAGTCTCTGTACTTACAGCAAGACCAAACATTATCTAGACCATCTCCAACTGGTATTTGCTTAACCTATTCCTAAAAATCTTCAGTGATGGAGAGTCCACTACCCATTCATTGGAGTGCTTACCTGCACCCTGACAGTTAAGCAAATTTTAACTAAAAGCCAAACTAAACTGTCCTTTCTGTAATTTTGCTTCTTGTTCCTACCCTCCTCAGAGGTTCAGAAGAATCTTTTTTTTTTTTTTTTTTTACTTCTACTTATAATGAATTTTTCATGTACATGAAAACTGTTACCATATCCCCCCTCAGTCATCTCTTCTGCAGACTAAATAAGATCAATTGTTTTCATTCTTCCCTCATCAGTCATGTTTTCTAGCCCATTAATCATCTTTGTTGGTCTTCTTTGGACTTTTCTCCAGTTTGGCCACAACCTTCCTGAAATGTGGCACCCAGAACTGGATATTCCATTTGTGGTCTCATCGGGGCAGAGTAGATAAAATAAAATATTGTTAGCTTCTAGTCAGTCAGTCAGTCTCTCTCTCTCTCTCTCTCTCTCACACACACACACACACACACACACACACACACACACTTTTATTAACTGATTTAGTAATTAAAAAGGTAAGAGACTCCAGTTATTTTATTTTAAAGCAGATGTTTAAGTATTAAATAATTAAACATACTTCCTTAAATTCTGCTTTCAAGACAGCATGACCTAAAGTGGTCTGCCACTGAAGCTTTCGACCACTGTGTTTTCCAAGATAAAAGGTCTTAAATACTTCTTGAAGCTTAACCATCTGTAAACAAAGAGAAAAAAGATAACATACATTGTACCAACCATAATCTATTCTAGCTGATGGATTTTCACAGAAGTAGTATATTATCATCTTACTATTTCAGAAATCAGAATTTACCCAAAAGTAAAGTCCAAGGGACAAATCTGCTCTCATTTTCATTGGTACCAGGTTAAACAGAACAAAAACCTCACGCCAAACAAAGCTACTCATAGTTTATATAAAATAATTTTCCTGAAACTAAATAATTATGAATTAAGATAAAACCAATTCTCACTAAAAGAATAAGAACAGACACCAAAACACTGTTTCATCATGGTCCACACATCGTCTGTTCCCCACACATGATGAAGTTGGAGGAGGAGGAGGAACGGAGAGAAGGTTCTTAAAAGCCCCACTCCCATCTTTCACTCTGCCCTGAAGTCCACACAAACTTTAGGACCAGAAAGAATCATATTGATCCTAGTCTGACTTTTTTCACATCGCAGGCCTCAGCCACCCCTCCTACATTAGACACACAACCTCTGGCTGTGTCACTGAAGTCCTCAAATGATGACTTAAAGACTGAGTTACACAGAATCCAGACTCACCTCTGGAGTTAAATGGACTTCCATGGGTGTATAGGTTGGCCAATATCCCATAGTAAGTATATTTACTGTCAGGTCTATATTGCCTGGATCACTTTGGTTCTGCATATACTAAAATAAAATAAATAAAATTAAAAAAAAAAAGACAACACAATCCTTAAAAAAGGAACTAGGAAAATTAAACCAACATGATATCTTTTAATTACTATCTGGAGTATGTTTTTTTTTTTTTTCAAAACAGTAAAATAATTGTCAATTCATTAATATACCCAAAGAGTTGACTATAAACCAAAGCTGAAAATTATAAAGCATTTCTCATTATAAAAAATGTCTTGGAGCACATGCAGTATAAAAGTTTGTGAGAAAAGCAATTAATTCCCAGAGCAAACACAGGTGTTCTTAAGGTTTTTAAAATACTGATTCCAGTTGGAAATTACAAACAGTAGCAGGCAGTTTTCAGAGGTGATGTCCCCAGCTGGAAAATGTTCTAGCTCCCACTGTTGCAAAATGATGCAAAGGCACACAACACAGCAATTCAGAATATAGAGAATGGTTGTGAACAATATGGACAAGATGACTACCAATTAGTCTATTAGATATGTTCTTCTCAGGGACTTCAAAGTCAGAAGAATTTTAAAATAGCTACATAAAACTTCCAAGGGGTACCAATGCATGTACTGCAAAATCAGAATAATATGGCGGTACATTTTGAAACGCAGCTTAGATAGGATTTGGGCTGGGCATCCAGAGACAAGAGGAGCAATATTTCAGTCTATATGTCATAAGAAATTCATCACCAGATACAAGTCATTCATATTGAATTAATCACATCTTGACAATAATTCTCACATGGTAAAATTGGGTCTTAAAATTGATTTTAGAAATTTAGTGACAATACTATATTCAGGTTTTATTATTAAGAGTCAAAACAAAATCAAATGAAATTGTAAGGTCAGGTAACCTCCCAACAGACACGCTGAACTATCGACAGCCTGAGGAAAATCTGTTTTGTCAGAGTTTACTTCAATACACTTTATATGACATCTGTTCCCTAGTTATATCATCAGAACCCTGCATAAATGAAGCTAAATTTACCTGCTTAAACTGAATCATGATATCTTTTGAAAGTTCCATATCCTTGAACATTCCTTCCAGTTTGCTGGTGAAAGCAGCACCACATTCTGTTACATAAAAAATTTCCATGATTTCAACAAACATAAAACAAATAATAAAAGCTTAATTTTGGGTCAGAGTGACAGTGTTTGGGGTATAAATCCAGATAAACAAGGGCCTTCCTTTCTGATTCTAAGTTTAAGTCTATACTGACGGCTGCAATCTTCTGGGATCAAGTGGTCTGTGCCGATTCACTCAATCAATCAGGTATTCACCATAGGAACTCCAGCCATAGAACTGGAGTCTCAGTAAGACAAGTGGAAGGCACTTCCAGTCGCTTAGCCTAGTGAGTAAGGAGCTCTTAGTAAGTCATCAGAAGATACACAGGGTACTTTATGTACCCTGCATATTTCCTGTTGACTGCCTCTGAAAAGGGTGTCAAGTATAGACTACAGCTTACTTATCTTTATGCTTTGTTCTATTTCCCTGGCCCAAAATGAACAAATAGAAAATAATAAAACTGTAACCCTTCTTTGATCATTCCCAGCCTCTTTGCTTGAGAATCACTTCAAACTAGTTTACCAGTGCTTGAAGTGTATATCTCAGTAAAAATAGCAAGCTATAAGTGAAGCCTACATAACTGCACCACTCTGACAGGGTTCAGGCAGAAACCTAAATCACTGAGAGGTTGTGTTATCACTTGCCTTACAACCCTGAGTGCCACACACTGCTTTGCTGCTATAGCTCCCAATCTGGGATGATCACAATCAGCCTATATGCATGCAGGTCACACCCTGAGTGTTTCTGTGCTACACAGGCCTGGTTCTGCAGCTTGGACCTCATCAGCTGTCTACAGCCTCATAGTCCCACTCGGGCTTCCATAAGCCATAGTCAATACATGCAGGGTGACCCCAACACCCACAAACTCTCTCAAAACTACATGCTCTGTAACATCCAGCCCTCTCTTGGACAGCTCAGAGAAATTATAAGGCTGGTCTGTTCTTCTAAAGATGCCAGCGCCCATTCACAGCTTATTGTCATAGATATCCAAAAGCCTGCCATTCCCATTTAGGCACTTAAATTAAATTGTCACATTTCCTTCAGTACACAGCAACCAGAAGTTCCCATTCTAAACAGTGGGAGCTGCAGGACATTCAGCTTTTTTGAAAATCTGGCCACTCACTTTAACATATACAAGAATAAAGGTTCAGATTTAAAAACCAAAAAGAAGTAAAAATAATTGCAATTCCTTACCATGTTTAAGCTTTGACAACATTGACTTCTCAGCATCTACTGATGCACTTTTTCCTACCAGCAATCTTTTGGCCAAATCCTTCTTATAAAAAGCCTCAAATACATCTTTTCCTGTACAAAGAGTGAAAAACAAAACCAAAAAAATAAAACAAATCATCAAGAGACCAAACATTACATCTTTACTACTAAATCTTTGGTTACACAGAAGCATCCTTTCTCTTGACCTGCTGAAAAGTGGAAAACAGTTACATGCCTATACAGTAACTTGTTCATTGGGATGTGCTGTGCGCATATACATTCCACTGTAGCTGGATGCATACCCAATGCACTTGAGTTGCTGACTTTTGCCTGCTATATCACTAGGCAGGGGTGTGACACTGTCACGAGATGCACAGCCATGCACACCGAGGATATGATCTATCTAACTTTTCTGTTCACTTTTGCAGTGTAATTAGAGAGTTTTATGCCAGTAATGCCATGCAAGGGATTCCTTTATGAATCCATGTAACATACTCATTATTGTTATGGTGTCATATTTCCTGCAGCATCATGTATGCGTACAGATGTGAAGCATGTTTCTAGGTATTTTACATGACTCAGGGCTCTCAGCTTGGAGAATGCAGACGTATGTGACAAAAACAATGCAAATTAAGCTCCCTGGCTCAGGTAGAACAAAGAAAGTCTCCCTCAGGAACAGGAGAGGCTGAGGAGGGTTTGGAAACAAATACAGACACTCTGAACTGTTAAAGACTTTTTGTCAGAGAAACACCATCTTGAAAACATCTATTAGAAGGACTGGGCCCTGGCTAGGGGGATAGGCAGTAACTGGATGTAAAACCATCTTTCAGCCAAACAACTTGTGAGCAATCTTGGACAAATGATGTTAAGTTATACCGTGATGTACGTTGAGAATGCATTTTATATTTTTATTTGATAGTGATTACCCCGACTGATTTATTAAATGATTGTACATTGATTTAATATACACTCACTTAAAATCATGTTCTAGTCAATAAACTAGAGTTTCATATAAAGCTGTGTCAACTTTAGAGACAGTGAATGAGCAGGCTGGGGCATTCCCATTGCTTTCATAAATGGGTGAACTAGAGTGTACGAGTCTACAGTGATTGGGGAAGGGTCCCAATCCCTGTAGGGTGGAAGCTCCTGGTGTGGTAATCTGGGGGTGCACACTGGGGAGCCATCCCAAGTGGCTGTAGAGCGCACACCCACTGCCTGTGACCGCTTACACACCAAGTGGCTGGTGTGAACTGGCCTAGGGTGTAGGAGTGGGCAATAAGGGAGACGCAGTGGTGCACTGGACCAGATTCGGGGAAGGGAATGTCACTAACTGTGACATCCTTCTCTGTTCCCTCATATCAGAGTCTTTAGGTCCAAAGCAGTGTGGAAGGTATGAGGGATTGTTGAAGGTATACGGCACAATGCATCTCAGAGAACAGGTGCTGTACAAGTAAATAACCATTTTTTCTCCTTGGCGTGATTGCGTGCATATACATTCCACTGTAGGTGACTCATAGGCAGTTCCCTTATAGATGATGGGACTTTGGACTATCTGAAGAAAGATCACAACACTGATTTACCAAAGTTGGCATCATCTCATGAACCTTTATCTGGATGTGTTTTGTGGCACATATGGCCCTGATGTCTTGGACTTCTCAAGACCATAAGCTCTCCCATGTATTCAACCAGAAATTATCCATGTAGTGAGTTGGAGTGACTGAAGGATGGGATTCAGAAACTTGTCCTGGTTTTGGAACAGGAGATCCTTGATTAAGGTAAAATCACCAGCTGCCAGATAGAAAACGGATATAAAGTTCATAAATCAACACTCTCTTGGCCAAGCCAGTGCCGAAAGTATTTATGTTACCTTGTCTCTTTATGTGTTCCTGAGGCACTCTTGGAAAAAGAAGACTGGGGCATGGGGGAGTACATGGAGCAGAGGATTGGATCAGGGAAGAGAAAAAGGAATCTAGCATGGAACTTGGGCTACAGCCTCCTCTGGAGCAAAATCTCCTGCATTTGTTATTGAGGTTGGTCATAAATAAGTTTATTACTGGGTACTCCCGCTGTTGGGAGATCTGGAGGAGAATACCCTTCTTGGCTGACTACTTGTATTGGTCAAGTTCTTCTGTGGGAATTTACACTCATGTTCTTCACTCCTGGAAGGTGAAAAAGCTTTAACCAAGATTTTTCTTCTTATACAGAGATTCCACAGGCAGATTAATCGCTCCTTGGAGCAGCTGAGCTGGTCCTGCAACTCCCTTGATTGTTCAGATAAAATATGGTAATGGTATTGTCTATCAGAACTTAAACCAGCTGATTTCTTATGGCGGACATAAATGTCTTGCAGGTTTGATGAACAGCACAGAACCCCAACACTTTTATGTGGCGCAACACTTCCCAAGGTGACAAAAGAACTTGAGCCTGGTGTTGACCAAGCCAACCCATCCAGCATTTGGCGGGTGAATCCATTACCAGAGTTATAATCTGCTCTTGTGGCAGAAAGAGAACCCCATTGCAGATGTTCTGTGGGGCCATTTATTAGTTGAGGGACTGAAGCTCTAATGCAGGTATGCAAATCAACATGTCTAGTGAATGCCACTCAGCTTAGTAACAGAAAGAGAAAGAGGCCCATGAGTTGTCTGTTAAAAAGGCAACAGGCCAGCAGTACTCAGTTGGTGGTAAGTCCAAGCAGCGAAATGTTTCCATTTAGCTTGGTAGGGGGCCTTGGTGAACGTGCTCCAGCTTCGAATAAGGATGTGTCTCACCAGGATGGAATGTCCTTTGTTCACCCTGAAGTCCCATTCAAAAACCAAGCTGTGTTGTGAACAAGGCCTCAGCTGGGATGCTGGACTTGCCCCTGATGTTGCGAGAGATTTGGAAGTGTTCTGAAGTGGAATGGTATGTAGGCAAAGTCTGAGGAAGTCTGTGAATCAAAATCAATGAGGCCAGAACAGGACTATAAGCAAGGGCATTACTATTAAAAAATATATTCAGGGCACAGCTGCAGGGGGCATGGTGGGGCTGGCCAATCCAGCAACCATGCCAGCCCCAGCAAGAGGGGAGGCATAGGCAGAACTGGCCAGGCCACTCCAGCAGCCACTCTTTCCTAGCAAGGAGGCAGGACTGGACTAGCACTTGGGGGCAAGCCAATGGTATGGAGCTGTGCACCACAGTGGCACAGTAAGTATGGCTCTGGGCCGGGGACTAGGACTAGCCAGCCTAAGAGTGGGCAGACTAGAGCTATAGCACAGCACTGGCTAGAGATGCTCTGGGCTGCTGAGAACGCCCCCCTACCCCCCCAGCATGGGACCCTGGGCTGCAGCCCCTAATGCCCCTGCAGAGCCAAGTAAGGCAGGGTCTTTAGAGGCTACAGGCAAGTCCTTGGGCTAAGATGGGCCCTGCCACTTGCCAAAATAAATCCAAACCAGAAGAGCATCTCCAAGGTTCCAGTCCATGCTAAGCTACAGCCGCTGGCTGCCCCATCCCCATGCTGGCTGGTCCCAGCCCCTGGTTCAGACTAAGTTCACAAGTGCTGTGCTGGCATTATGCCAGTCTGCACCCCTCCCCCCCATTCCAACCCCATGCTGCTCTACCCCCTGCTAGGGACAGAGTGGCTAGTCTCACCCATGCTGCCCACTGGGGACAGAGTAGCTGCTGCTGGAACAACCAGGGTGAGGACGGGATGGGGGAGATGGGCAAGGCAGGCTCGGGGCACTTGCTAATGGACTTGGGACCCAGTCCCCATGTGCCATTCCCCAGCAACACCACTGGCTGCAAAGTATTATGGTAGCTCAGTCCCAGCAAATGTTAAAGATGACAGAAATGGGGGTGGGGAGTGGGGGGAATGCATAACAGAGGTCACTTGGCCAGGATAGGAGAAATGTGCCACTTTGGGAGTCCTTCCCAGAGCATCCCTCAAACAACAAAAAGAGGTAACGTGACCTTTCTTGTGAGTGGCAAAGCAGTGTGTCCCATGTGCAGAAGAGATAGAGTGTAAATCATTAGAGTTTCCACTCATGGTTAAGGTAGAGCCTCTTGCTGAGAGCATCAGCTAAAGAACTGTTGGTGCCTGGTAGGCATGAAGCCTGAAGCACGACATGATGACTGATGCACAAGTTCCACATATAGATGGACTCTGCAGAGTGAGATGGAGACTTGGTTCACTCCTGTTGGTGTAGACTACTGCTGCAACATTGTCTGAAAGCAGTCGAATGTGGCATGATTGGATCAGAAATAAAACATATGGCAGGCTAATCAAACTGCTCAGAATTCTAAAAGATTTGTGTTATCAGACCTATAAAAGGTATCCAAACGCCCTAGGTCATATGATGGTCAAGGTGTGCCTCCCCATCTTGCAAGGGAAGTGTCCATTGTGGTGGTGGCTTGCAAGATGAAGGTGATGAAGGAAGCACTGAGCATGATCTTGAGGGGGTTGGTCCACCAGGCAAGGGAATCCAGTACTGTCCAAGGGACTATGACTCTGCCCTTGAGATGCTTTTATGGGGTCTGTAATGGGAGAGGAGCCACAACTGGAAGCAATGCATGTGCAGATATCTATGCAGTGTCATGTAGGTTCAGAATGCAATATGTCCAAGGAGAAAGAGGCAACAGAAGACTGCAGTTTGAGGGTTATGCATAGATTTGTCACTACGGCAGCCAATGTAGCAAAGCAGAAGGAAAATCCATGTCACAAAAGACTCAGACTAAACCTGAATAAATATCATTGTCTGCTTAGGTACAAGCACTGACTTTTCATTGATGCAGACACATAG
This sequence comes from Podocnemis expansa, assembly GCA_007922195.1. NCBI lineage: Eukaryota > Metazoa > Chordata > Testudines > Podocnemididae > Podocnemis > Podocnemis expansa. The sequence continues at coordinate 145,579 of ML682228.1, forward strand.
GAGAGCACAACAGATAAAGATGATAGAAGTAAACTGCTGGAAAAGTGCAAAAAGGAACAAGTTATCCAGGTAGGGGTACACCAAGTAGCTCAGGCAGTGCATATGTACTGTGAAGACTCATGGAGCCATCATGAAATGGAAGGAGGGAACCCTGAATTGGTGGTGGTGTTGGCCTACCCAGAAATGGAAACATATCCAGTGGACTGGGTGAATGTCAGTGTGGAACTAGGTATCCTTCACATGAACCATGAACCATGCCCCATGCAGGAGTGTATAATAGATACCAGCATCACCCTTGGAACTTGGATTTTCAGATAAGGGTGTTTAGCAGGTGAAAACTGAGAATGAGGTAGTACTTGTCACCATTCTTGGGAATAAGGAAGCTTGAAAACTAAAAACCTGTGCCCATGTAGGTAAGTGTCATGCACTCTATGGTGCCCTTTGTGTGAAGAGCCTTGCCTCCCGATTGAGAAGGCATCGGTAGAAAGAATCCCCCCATGAGGCATCTGGGGAATGGGGATGCAGGGAAAATTAAATTCTGTGGAGCATCTGTTACAAAAAACCTTCAGGATCCAAAAGTCTGTGATGATTTTGACTCAACTGTGGACAAACAGGCAAGACAGTCTCTTAAGGTGACCTGAGGGACTATGGGTGACAGTGAGGAAAGCTTGCAATTCTTGACCGACATCAGAATTGCACCTTGGGTTGTTAGTATTTGAAAGTCAAGTAGGTAGCAGTGGCAGAGGCCATGGATGACTGTTGCTGGGATCAGTGGTACCTGCCCAGTGGTTCTTGGTGCCACTGGTACTATGTCAAGTAAGGCACACATACCTGGAAACAGAACTACTAGTGCTGCTGCTTGGGCCAGGGGTCCAGATATGCAGTGATTGCAACATGGCCTTGAAGTCCCTGAATTAGTGAAGGGACTCATCAGTCTTTTTGTAAAATAGCATGTCCTCATCCAAGGGGAGGTCTTCAATTGACTGGATCTCTTGAGGGAGACTAGAGGACTACGGCCAGGAATCAAAGTGGATGACAATGCCAGCCATAAAGAGGCATGAAGAATTGTCAGCTGCATCTATTGCCACTTGTAGGCCCACCCTGGCAACAAGCTGCCCTTCATCCGCCATCACTCGAAACTGCTGCTGTTTCTTGTGGGACTCCGTTAGCCTGGCAATAGTGATATAGTTGTACTTGGCTCACAACCTGGTAGCTGGTGATGCAAAATTACAATGCTGCTGAGGAGTGGGACGTTCCTCCCCCCAAAACTCTAATAATTTAGCTACCATCCCAGTGGAGCGGACTTCTGGGAGTGTTAAGAAGTCTACAGCTTTAGATGGGACAAAGTTGGACCATTCCACCCATTTCACCATGAGAGTACAAGAGGCAGGGGTGTCCCATACTGTCCATGTAGGCTCAAGGATAGCACTGTGAATTGGGAGTGCCAAGCTTGATGGGCCCTGCTGCTCGAGGATCTTGAGTTGGTGGTGCTGCTGATCCTGAACTTCCTACAGCTGTACGCCCAAGTCTGCTGCCACTCTCCATAATAGGTCCTGATATCACCTGTGATCATGTAGGGAGGTAGGGATGAGCATCTCATACAAGGAGAAGGAAGTGGCTTCTGGAATACCAGCATCACACCACAGATGCTGGGTCATAAGTTGGAGGATAAGGCAGGCAAAAGTGGGAATCAGAGATGCATCATGACACAGGAGAAACGGGGCTCCGGCTCAGAAAATCCAAGGAGTCTAAAGATGCCTCTAGCAGTGGTAGAACCATTGGAGCAGTGGCTGCAGGGGTCCCTCCAGGAGCAATAGCAACAATTCATCCACAGAAGCAGAGATATCTTGGATGATGGCCCAGAGAGCAGCAGCAAGAGTGGGTAGAGCAACTCCCATTCCTCCATTGAAGGGGAGGCTTCAAAACAGCCAGGAGTCTGCAAGATGCCCAAAGACTGAGCATCGTGGAAGTGGCAATAGCATAGTCAGAGAATGGGAGGTAGGCAGTTTTGATCAGGTAGATATCGTTTCTACTGGTGATGTTGCCATATTATTTTTCTGTTTTGTTATGCCATTGGAGGCTCATAGACTTTAAGATCAGAAGGGACCAATATGGTCATCTAGTCCTACCACCTGCATGCCACAGAACCTCACCCACCCTTTCCTGTAACAGACTCCTAATCTATGACTGAGTTATTGAAGTCCTCAAATAATGAGAAAACTTCAAGTACAGAGACTCCACCAGCAAGCGACCTGTGTTGCAGAGGAAGGTGAAAGACCCACAGGGTCTCTGCCAACCTGCCCCAGGGAAAAATTTCTTCACCATTCCAAATATGGCAACAAGCTAAACCCTGAGCATGTAAGCAAGACTCAGTCAGTGTCACCTGGGCAGAATTCTCTGTAATAACTCAGCAAAAAAAGCAAGGAGTTCTGTGGTACTTAAAGACTAACAGATAACTAAGTGCCACAGCACGACTTGGTGTGTTGTGGGTGGTTGTTGGTGGTTTTTTTTTTTTTTTTTTTTGCTGAACTAGACTAACACTGCTGCTCCTTTAAAACTTCTAATAACTCAGAACTCACATACCCAACATCCTATCACAGGCCATTAGGCATATTTAGCACTAGCAGTCAAAGATAAGTTAATTGACAAATAAGGCTGCCCCATCATACCATCCCCTCCATATCAAGATCAATCTTGATGTCAGATAGGTGTTTTACTGCCCACTGCTCCCCTTGGAAGGCTGTTCCAGAATTTCACTCCTCTGACAATTAGAAACCTCTCTCTAATTTCAAATTTAAACTTCCTGATAGCCAGTTTACAAGCATTAGTTCGTGTGTGCACACTGGCATGGAACTTAAATAATTCCTCTCTCCCTCTTGTATTTATTCATGTGATGTATTAATAGAAAGGAATCATAGCACCCCTCAACTTTCTTTTGGTTAGGCTAAACAAACCAAGTTCTTTAAGTCTCCTCTCATAAGGCAGGTTCTCCATTCTACAGATCATCCTAGTAGCTCTTCTCTGCACCTGTTTCAGTCTGAATTTATCTTTTTTAAACATGGGAGACCAGAAATGGACACAGTATTCCAGATGAGGTCTCTCCAGTGCCTTGCATAGCACCACTAACACCTCCCTATCTCTACCATCTATACCTTGTGGGAAAGCTTGGGTAGCGATGCAGCAGGGTCAGTGTGTAATATTGCACCCAGAAGCAGCTCTCAATGAGCAGTTGTTTCTATGCTCCTGATAGTGCTTCCTGTTCTCACATCTTGGGTTGCCAGATCTGGGACATGAGAAATGCTGGGAGGAGCACTACACTAATAGTTCCAGATCCAAATGGGCATGTGGCCTCATGACTTCCTTCATGAAGAATTTCTTGTGGCAAACTTCTTGTGTCTCCTACAACCAGGGGGAAGGGCTTACAGACAGCACAACAGATGGCATCAGGTGCTTCTCTGAGGCAATACAGACAGCGTTGGGTGCTTTGACGCTCATGAAAAATTAACGTGGGCACACCACACAGTTCTTAAGCCTGGAATTGCAGGGCATAAGCCTGGGAGTGAGAATAAGGGGGTGGGTGGCAAGGAAGGGTAGCATATTCCAACTAGCATAACTATATGTAACTAAAAATGAACAGCTACTATGTACATAGAATCACAGGGTTGGAAGGGACCTCATGAAGTCATCTAGTCCAAGCCCCTGCTAAAAAGCAGGACCATTCTCACTAAATCATCCCAGCCAGGGTATTGTCTAACTGGACCTTAAATATCTCCAAAGACAGAGATTCCACCACCTCCCTAGGCAACCCATTCCAATACTTCACCACTCCCCTAGTGAGAAAGCTTTTCCTAATATCCAGCCTCAACCTCCCCAGCTGCAACTTGAAATAACTGCTCCTTGTTCTGTCCTCTGTTACTGCTGAGAACAGCTTAGCTCCCTCCTCTCTGCAGCACCCATTCAAGTAGTTGAAGGTTGCTACCAAATCCCCCGAGTCTTCCCTTATTCATGCTAAATAAGCCTATCTACACTAAAAGAAAAACGCCAAAGACAGAACAGTAAACAATGAACTAAATTACTCTCAATGTTACAGCTAAGAGCACGAAGGAACAAGGGTTCCAATTCTGGCTTTGAGGCAGCAAGAGGGAACTGAAATGACTTTGATCCTGCATGGCCTATTATAACCTCAGCTGGGAACATGGATTGATGCATAATGCACATACAGGTCAAGGGACATGGCTACAAAAGCCTTCCAGCTCTAGTGCATGGCACACATGCACCCACAACTGGAATATACATATTTTAAAAATTTAAAGAAAGATAATAAAAAGCAGCAAGCAACAAACTTGGTCACAGTTTCATATTTAGAAAGATTAATCTTAGTCAAAGTTATGTACTTCATTCATTACCTCTGCCAGGATTTTCTTTGGTTTTAACAAACAAAATCAGTCTAGGCACAATTCTATTTACTGGTGAACATCTGCTGCTGGATCACAATATTATAATTCTGGAAAATAGATCCATAGAAAGAGGATACACCTGCCTACATCCCTTATATAAAAGGGCACAACATTAGAAACGCAACCTTGTGGCCATAAAAAGCCTTTTTTCTCTTGTTCAGACATTAAGGATTTAGGCCATTTCTTTTTCTAAGCCAGCCGACAGCTAGTTTGGTTAGACATGGTGATAACGCTTTTCCTATTGTTCATTTTAGTAGAAATATCTAGCTAAGGTGCTTATCCTTCTTGTTTGCCAGAGACATTTTGGGAAAATGCACTGGGTAAGCTGTGGAGGACAACAGTGACATCCTCCCTCTCAGTGCCTTGACTTGCTCTATGTCTTTGTGTAAGGAAGCAATGGGGAAGAAAAGAATGAGTCACTGCTTGCTGGTTCCTACATACTCAACCTGGGAGGCCAGGGGAAGGAAGTAGTGGCTGTTGGGAATGTACCAGTGACCTTGCTTCCCAGTCAGAGGCCAAGTTTAACCTTTGGTCTTTGTGCAGAACTCCTACCAACATCAGTCTCTAACTCTGTATAGTTCCAGCTCACAGACTCAAATATGTAACAAGTTCAAATCAATTAGAAAGTTTACAGTAGCACTGAAGATAAAATTTCAATCACATCAATTTTAAATCCTTCTTATACTTAAACATTTCTTACCATGAATGAATCTGAATATTATCATGATTTTGTCAAGGATTCTTTCCAGCTCTTCATCTGTTGCTTCTTTATTCCCAGCTCTTAACTTTGAATCCACATGTTTTGCTACAAATAAAACAGTTGAAGAGGCTTAAAATAAAAATCCCTCTAAATTTTTTTAAAAATGTTTCCATTTCTAATATTGCTGTATATTAAAACACTAGTGAAATGCTAAATGTTATATTTTGCAATCACTTTTCCCTTCTCCCAAGTCAGTGGAACTATACTCAAGTATTACATTACTAGTGCAAAAATTATGTTCCAAATGAACTGATCAAAATAAAGATTAATGTAACAGAGTAGGCTTGAAGTTTAAAGAGCTTTAAGATTAAGATTTTGAACACCTGAATCTTTGTGTTATGTTCATTACAAGAACATTACTTGTTGATAGACAATGTTTTGGAATACAATGCATACAAATGTATTATATGAGAAACAAAAAACAAATATAAAGACAACAATTTTTGTAGACTTCTACCATGCTCTCTGGCTCTCACCAAAACTTAAACAGAAGTGATGCTTTCACGTTAGTAGTTTGATAATGGTAGAAAGAAATATGAATAAGCCATGAATTTTAGCCAAAGTTATAGAAAGCTATATGAATATCCCTAACCTAGGTTACGTGTCAGTGGGATGAGAAGGAAGCCATTTTAACATCTGAGGATACAGTAACCACAAGCAGCGATAAGGCCATATCACTGCTTTGCACATGTCAAATAGTATACAGCTACTGTTCCTACATAAGGGTACTTTTCATGAAACCAATACTCAGGTTAGCAGACAAAAGCAAGAGGATATGGTATAGACAGAAATTAAGGGAAAGGTCCTCAACCAAATGTAAATTGTAGTTGTTCCATTGACTTCAAAGTCAACATGGCTACAGCAAGTCACACCACCTGAGAATCCATCCCCATCTGGCTTATTCTGAAATATTTTATATACTCTTGTTCTAAGATATATTAAATGACAGATTCCTTTTCCTGACTTCTGAAGTCCAAAATGATTTCCTTCTGTAGAACTTAGTTTTCCTGTAACTGTGTGCTTTTAAAATTTCTATTCTCCTGACTTGAGCCCAGAGGAAAAACAACTGGTCCGGGGCCGCGCGGCGGCGGCACCACTACTCCTTCCTTCTTAATAATATTTTTCTTAGCATTGACTGTCATACTGTGTGGGGAATTGAGGCTTTAACACCAGCATACATCTCATTCATAAAACATAGCCACTATTTTATTCTGAAGGAATGGTAAAATTTCTTTTCTAATATAGTTGCTCTTCCCCTGTAACTACTTACTCTATTTAGGAAATAAGCCATATAGGTTTCTAAGCAACTGTTCTTACCAATCACAGTGTAAGCAAGCAAGGGTGCAGCAGTAGCAGGAGTTAGCATGCTCCTTCATGTGACTGAGCACATGCCTGACACAACAAATCCAGACTTGTACCCAGATCCCATAACATAGGCAGACTACTCTTTGCCTGGTATCCCAAAAACAATTCTTCCAGTACACTGTGCATTGCATTGCTATTACACTAGCATACTTAGTATGCTTTATCTTATTATGCTTTCTACAGGTTTTAGAAATACTTTACAGAAAAATATTTGGTACCTATCAATTCTGCAGGCTTATTTGGTCTCTTGTTGATAAATGTTTCAAAGGATTCCTTCATCAAGTTTATAAATTTCTCATTTTTCTGAAAGCACGCTTCTATGATATGGTCCACTTTATCCTTAAAATCTAGTAGCTCTTGCACCATATCCTTGTCCTTTTCAGGATTAACCACTATTGTTGTCCCAAAGTTCTGTAAAAACAAACACTTTTGATAATCAGATACTTCATTTGCTACCTATCCTCCCACACAGACACATACACCCTTATGAAATTTACCAACTAGAAAAATTTATCATAGAGTTCCTTAATAATAATTGAAATCTTAAAGCTGTTCAAAAATGATGAGATGCATTGAAATTTAAACACAAAACCAAAAAACTCCAAACACACATTAATGGATTTGAAACAGAAATGTTTAAGAGATCACTTACATTTAAAACAGAAGCTAAACAAAAACTGCATAGTAGACATGGCTGAACACACACTCAAGTTTATAGTTAAATATATGCTTGATGTAAAAGTGTATGTGGAAGAGTGTACCAAGAATGTTCAATGTAATAAAAAAACCTTGCAGAAAAACCGTTTACTAACTTTTTCATAACCATTGTTCTTTGAGTTATGTTGCTCATGTCCATTCCAATACAGGTGCGTGAGTGCCGCACACAACTGCCTGAAGCTTTTCCCTAATGGTACTGGCTAAGGTGACTCTGGTGCACTTGGGAGTGGTGGCCTATTGGCACAGCACACTGGCAACTGCTCTCCTGCCACCCCTCAGTTCCTCCTTGTTGGTAACTTTGACAGAGGGGGAGGTGAGTGGGTTTTGGAATGGACATGACTAATATCTCAGAGAACAACAGTTATGGAAAGGTTGCTAACTATGCTTTCTTTGAGTGCTTGCTCATGTCCATTCAACATAGGTGATTCCATGCCATTAGTTAGGTGGCGAGATTGCAACTTCATTGAGACTGACTGGAAGACCACTTGGCCAAAGGCTGCATCATTTTTCACTCATTGCATGATGGCATGGCCTGCAGTAAATATATGTATGGATGACCAGGTCACTACTTTACAGATGTTCAGGATTGGGACCTGTACCACAAAAGCCACTGATGAAACTTGTGACATTGTGAAGTGTGCTGTCAAGCAAGGGGGTGGTACCCTTGCCAGCCTATCACACATCTGTATGCAAGATGTTATCTACAAGGATATTCTCTGAGTAGAGACTAAGTCACTTTTCATTCTTTCAGCAATAGCCATGAAAGCTTGGTTGGTCTTCTGAAAAAGGGCCTATGTAGAAAGCTAATGCACATTTAACAAGTAAAGAATAGAGCCTCTGCTCCTCTCTGGTAGCATGCTGCTTCAGATGGAACACAGGGAAAAATATATGTCCTGGCTACTATGAAAATGTGAGACTACCTTAGGGAAGAAAGGGACATAGCTGAAGTCATACATTGCCCTAGGCCATGTATGGCAGTTCAGAGGTGAGGTACCAAATCTCAGATTCCTGTGGCTAAAATAATGGGCACCAAAATGATAGCTTTCTATGATAGGCAAAGAAAACGGCATGTTGGCTCAAACAGGGGTCCTGTGAACTTTCACAACACTAGACTGAGGTCACACAGAGGCAAAAACTGAAGTACTGGGGGTACAGCACCGTAATCCTTTCAAGATTGTGAGCAAACTGGATCTGAGAATATTGTGCAGCCATTCCCCAGTGGGTGGAAGCTGATGTTGGGGCCAGGTGTACTTGTATGGATGAAAGTGAAAGGTTTTGATTCTTCAAGTGGCGTACACAGTCCAGAATAAGTAGCAATGGAAGTAGTGAGAGCCCTTTTGGTACTGACCACAATGTGAACCTCTTTCATTTCACCAGATATGCCATTTTGCTTGATTGTTTCCCAGTACTTACAAGAACAATCTGTATGCTTGCCGAACAGCCACGCTCTACCTCGCTCAGCCATGCAGTTTCCACATCACAAGATAAAGGGATGCAGGGTTCTGATGGAGCCAGCAGCTTTATTCCTGAGTGATCAGGTCCTGAAGCAATGGCAGGCTGATTGGTTGGTTCATTAACAAGTCCAGAAGTGTTGTGAATCAGTGTTGGTGTGGCCACATAGGGGCTATGGGGATCATCCAGGCTTTATGCTTCCTGACCTTGTTTAATACCTTATGAGTAAGAGCAGTGAGGAGACAGACATAAAGGAGCTTTCTCCCCCAGCTTCACCCACAGAAGGAGGAAAGCATCTGGCTGTGTCCCAGGTCTGAGTAGAAATGTTGAGTTTGGTCACAAATAAGGCCACCTGCAGGAACATCCACTTCTGGAAAACAACATTCAAGATATCCTGGCAAATGGATCACTTGTGATGGCTGAAAGCATAATCAGATGGCATGCCAGTTTGTTCTGAGAGCCTGGTAGGTAAAAAGCTTCCAGATCACAGATTGAGCTATGCAGTACTCCCATAAGCTCAGTGCTTTCTGGCCTAAAGGGGAGAAATGAAACCACTCTTGTTTATTCATATAGAACATTGCTGTAGTATTGCCGGTGACTCCTGAGATGCATTTTTCTCACAAGTTGAGTCAAAATATTTGGCAGGCTAGGCACATTGCTTGTAACTGCCTGATGTTGATATGTGGGGTCAGTTCCTCTGCCTACCATCAGCCCTTAATTTTGAGGGGTCCCAAATAAGTTCCCCAGCCCTTGTCTGAGGCATGGGTGACCAGCAACATTGACAGGGTGGGACTTGCAAAGGGAACAGCCTCACACAATGTGACTAGGTTCAGTCGCCAATGGAAAGAACGAATCATCACAAGCTTGTGACTACCTTATCTAATGGATGATGGCTTAGTACATATATCGACATAAGCCATGACTGAAGAAGTCTCATTCTGAGAAAAGCTTATTGCACCATATAGGTACAAGATGCCAGTGACCCGGAAGCTTCAGGCAAGTTCTTGCTGTGGTGGCAGGACAGGTTATCAGGCTGTTTATGAGAGCTTCAATGGCTCTGAAATGACTCTCCAGAAGACTCTCCTTTGGGTCAAGTCGAGTACTGCTTCTATAAAACAAAACAAACAAAAAAAACCAAACAAACTACCCTTTCGGCAGGTGCAAACATTGACTTTTGCTTGTTTATCAGGAGTCCTAGATTCCAGAAAGAGGACTGAGTGAGCTTCACACACTCTTCCACCAATTCCATAGACTGAACCCAGATGAGCCAAATGTCCAGATACAGATAGACCTGTACTCCCACTTTCTTGAGAAAGCTCCCACCACTGCCATGCACTTCGTGAATGCCCTTGGAACGGCCAACAGGCCGCACTATGGACTGATAATGATCACCACCTACTATGAATCTTGGGTATTTCTGTGGTTTTAGAATATGGCTATGTGGATGCATGCGTCCGAGTCAAGGTTGGCATCTGAATACCCTGGATCAAAGGAAGAAATAATCAATGACAGGGAGACCATCCCCCTCCTTCCTGGTCTAAATTTTTTGCAGATTCAGCACTTCACTTGAACATGTCCTTCACCAAGGCCCTTCAGGCAGCTGTCATGCAGATTGCTTACTGGCATCTTCTTTGAGCAAGTCACACACTGTTTAAAGTCTTGGGACTGAGGCATACCCCAAGTCCAGTTGGAATTCTAACTAACCTATCCATATAACTTGATCTAATCAACTATTTAACAAGCTACTTACACCCTAGTCACAAAAAAGCTATGAAGAAGACTAACTTGTGGAGCAAGGAAATAAAAGCATTTCAGTAACCGTCATGGATGGAAAAAAGGACCTGAGAGGGTGTGGTAATGGCAGTTGCTTATATACTGCAACATGAGGGCACCACACCAGGGTGCACCATAACCGACCTGGCTGATACCACTCACATAAGCTCTCAGTGACAGCTACACTGGAATGGACGTAAGCAAGCACTCGAAGAATTTTTGTTTTTTTAAATAAATCCACTCAACTGTTTCTTTGCAGAAATAGCTCTATATGTTTTAGCTGCTTCTGGTCAGTCCAAGAATCTTAGGTCAGCAAGGGACACAAAAGTGAAAAATAGACCCATCAGTACGTTGGGAGGTGGGGGTGGGGTGGGGGAGCTACTGACTAATGAAAGCGAGAATTTCATCCCATCATCTTTTAAACTTATCTTGTTTCTACTTGTGCCTAGCTCTCCAGTGGAATTACACAAATGTAATTTTAAATATATACTTATTCCTCTCCAAAGAAAGGTTGCTCACCTTTGTTGTAGTAACTGGAGTTCTCTGAGATGTCTGCCCCATGGGTACTCCATGACTGGTGTTTGGTGTGGTCCTCCGCCACAGATTGGAGCATCTTTGGGGCAATGCATGTGTGGGACATCTGTCTCACGTTCACTTTGGCATTCTTGTGTGCTCACATGGCTTGACCCCCCCCCCCTTCAGTTCCTTCTGTCTCTGGGAGCGGATACACTAACTCTGAAGAAAGAGGAGAAGGAGAAAGGGTAGTGGAGTACCCACAGGGACAGACATCTTGGAGAACTCCAGTTACTATACCAAAAGTGAGCAACCCTTCTTTCTCCTACGAGTCCTGTCCTCATGGGTGCTCCACAATTGGTGACTCCTAAGCTGTGTCCCTTAATTGGGAGGATGGACTTCTAATGAGTTTGGTCAGATTGTCGACAGAACTGATAGGCCTATAGCTGCATCAGCTCTTGAGGCCTGGTCAATTGCATAGACAGTCTCCTTATCAGTCTAAATGTCTTTGTTCTTTCTAGGTAGAAGGCTAATGCCCATCTGACATCGCACATATGGAGATTTGAGTCATGAGGATTTGAAAGTGACTTCAGATAGAAGACGGTAAATGGATAGATTGGTTTAAGGGAAATTCTGACATTACTTTGGGCAGGAACTTTGGATGAGGTCTGAGAGTTAATGTTTTCCTTATCAAATATTGTGTAAGGAGGATCTGCCATGAGAGTGGCTAGTTCGCCAACTCGCTGTGCGGAGGTTACTGGTACCAAGAAAGAGACTTCCACAGTCAGATGACTAAGTGAGCAGGTCCCTAACAGTTCAAAAGGTGGTTTAGTTAGTGTCTTGAGGATGAGCGTTAGTCATATGCTGGGGCTGGGGGATGGATTTTTGGGTATAAAAGCTTCTTATCTCTAGAAAAAATGTTTGATAGCTGGATGTGAGAATACCATAGCATTGTCCACCAAGACATGAAAAGTTGCTCTAGAGGCCAAGTGGACCCTCAGCAAGCTCAATGAGAGACCCATTTCTTTTAGGTGGCGAAGATATTCTAGAATGGTTAGAATTAGTGAGGAGTTTGGATGAACATTCGAGTACACCATTTCTCAAATATGTATCACTTCTGAAGGTAAGTTTATCGTGTTGATGGCTTTCTACTATTCAGCAGGATGTGTTTTACTGGTTCAGAGCACAGAAGCTCCTCCTGTTGGAAGCAGACAGGAGCCAAGCTGTGAGATGTAGCCTCCTTAGGTCTGGGTGTAGGATGGTGCCACCATTCTGTATTAAAAGATTTTGATGAACTGGGAGAATGTATAGTTGTTTGATGGACAATTGTGTTAGTAGTATGTACCATGGTTGTCTTGGCCATGCCAGGGCTATTATTATTACTAGAGCTTTGTCCTGTTTGATCTTTATCAAAGATCTGTGAATGAGCGGAATAGGGGGAAAGGCGTAGTGGAGTTCAAAAGACCATGGAATTTTGAAAGCATCTCCCAGCAACCCTGCACCCATTCCTTCTCTGGAGCAGAATTTCAGGCACTTCCAGTTGTTTTTCATGGCAAACAGGTCTACACACAGGTATCCCCAGTGAGCAAAAATCAAGCTGAGGGTGGAAGGATGGAGTTCCTGTTCATGGTCGAACAAGGAAGATCTGCTTAGAGCATGTGCCAGAGTATTCTGTACACCAGGAAACTATGCTGCTGATGTGGCCACTTCATTCTTGGTGCACCATTCTTAAAGCTTTATAGCTTCTGCTCCGAGAGGCAGAACAGACACCACCCTGTTTGCTTATATAGAACATGCATGCTGTATTGTCTGTCATGATCCTTATGTGATTTTAGGTTATATAGTCTCTGAAATGCATGCATGTATTTTGTACAGCCTGCAGTTCTAACAGATTTATGTGGAGTAGCGTTTCTTCTCAGGACCAATTTGCCTGAACTGTGTGTGGACCTAAATGTACTCCCAGCCCATAAGGGATGCATCTGTTATCATTAAAGAGGGTGTTGGCTGGATAAATGGTACCCCCTCTTCCAACTTCTTTAGATTAAGCCACCAGTCGAGGGACTGCTTGACGCTTGGGAGTATTGTAATGATTTTGTAAACTATGTTTTCAGGGTTTGTATATTGTTTGCCAACCATAGCTGTAACGGTCTCAGTCTGAGTCTCGCATGGCTGACTACGAACGTAGTTGAGACCATATGTCTGAGCAGCTGGAAGCACATAAGTACTGCCATCACCAGTGAGATGTGCACTGTTTTTATGAGGTCTTGCACTGTGCTGAGTCTGTGGCTTGGAAGGGAAGCTCTGGCTTGTACAGAGTCCATAAGTGTTCCTACGAATTCTATTATTTGAGTGGGAAGAAGGGTTGATTTCTTTACATTTATCATTAGACCTAGGTCATGAAATAGTGAGACTGTGGTCCTAACTGCTTGATGAGTCTGTTCACGTTCTGGTGTTTTTAGCACGCAGTCATCCAGATATGGGAATATGGATATGCTCTGTTTGCTCAGGTGAGCTGCTACAACGGCCAATACTTTTGAGAAGACCCTTGGTGCTGTTGTAAGTCCGAAGGGGAGGACGATATATAGGTAATTGCTGTCTCCAACCATAGAAGGGAAGAATCTCCTGTGTGAGGGGTAGATCGAAATATGAAAATAGGCATTCTGTAGGTCGAGAGCTGCAAACCAACTGTTCTTTTCCAGAGCCGGTGTTATTGTTGATAAAGTTACCATTCTGAACCTTTGTGGTCTGATGCATTTGTTCAGACATCCGAGATCCAGTATTCGTCTCCATCCTCACTTATTTTTTCCTCTGCTGAAGTATCGTGAATAGAACCCATTTCTTACAAGTTTCAAAGGGACTCTTTCTATGGTTCCTATAGAGTGCAGGTGATCTGCCTCCTGCTGCAAAATCTGTACATGACTGGCATCCCTTAAGAGGGATGGGGGTGCATAATGGGAGTTTGGTATTGACAGAAATGAGATGATGTATCCAGATTTTATCATCTCCAGTACCCATTTCTCCGATGTTATGCATTGCCACGCCTGATAAGAAGGGTTGGAGATCATCTTAGTAACTTAGAGTAGATAGTGTGCCTGGGGTAACAAGGTTCAACTAGCTCTCGACCAAGCTTTAAACATTGTGGCTTAGTGTTTGTATTTTGGGTCACAGTGGTTTGATAAGCAGGTTGTCTTCGGTGTTGTTGTTGTTTCTGTTTGCTTCTGAATTGGTCTGCTCTGTGATATTGCTGATGTGATTGGTACCGGTACTGTGATGGGTACCTTGGATTATAAGGTTGGTAGCGGTTAGCGTGGTCTCTGGGTGTAGATTCCAGAAGTAAGGAGTGTTGCTCGAGTCCTTTGAGGTGTGCATAACTTCACCTGTTTTTTCCTCAAACAGTTTCTTCCTGTCAAATGGAAGGTCTTCAGTCATGTCCTGAAAGGGCTTAGGAAGATCAGCAGAGTGGAACCAAGAGGACCTCCTGATCATGATGCCAGTTGCCATGAGTTAAGCAGAGGTGTCGGCGACATACAAGGTAGTCTGAAGGCTTGTTTTAGAAATTCTCTCTCTCTGATTATTACGTGGAATTGTGGTTTCTCTTCAGTTAGAATAAATTCAATAAAATCTGCCAATCTTAAGTAGTTGTCATGGCTGTAGTTTGACAAAAGTGCTGAATAATTCAAGATCCTGAGTTGAAGGGTGGATGAAGCATAAGCTTTCCTACCTAGTAAGTCCACCTTATCTTCCCTCTCATGTGGGGTAGATCTGTTAAATTGTTGTCTGCGTCTGTGGTCTGCTGCCTCAACAACAAGAGAATTTGGTGGAGGACGTGTAAAATGATATTCTGAATCCTTGCTTGGAATGTAATATTTCTTATCAGCATGTTTGGACATTGGTGTGATGGGTGCTGGTGCCTTCCACATATTGTTTGCAGGCTCCATGAGTGCTTTGTTCATTGAAAGTACAATGTGAGTGGATGTCTTAGTTTGCAGAATCCTCAGGAGTGTGTGTTGTGACTCTGCCACCTCGTGCATAGGAATTTCTTGAGCTTTTGCTACCCTTCTAAAAAAATCCTGAAATCGTTTAAAATGGTCTCCTGTATTTGGTGGAGATGGGATAATCATCTCATCTGGAGAAGAAGAGATGTGAGGAGGTGATTCCTCCTCCAGTTGTTGCAGCTGTCCCACAGTAGCAGGGGGATCTGGTGGAGGTGCGTGGGATCTACTTGCTCTGGATGTAGATGGTCTGCTTTGAGCACAATAGTGAGAACAAGCACCCCATCTCGGCCAGTGTGAGGGAAAATTAGCTGGTAGCCTGTACAAGGGTGGACGATACCAAGAGTAGGGCGTTGGAAACTGATGGTGTGTGTTCCCCTGTACCAAAGGTTGAGGAGATCTCAGTTGTGGTGAGAACCTAGGACGTGACATATCATCCTCATTGTCATTGAAAAATGGTAAAAGGGACGTTGATCCTTCTCTCGAGTATCAGGATAGAGAGTAAGAAGCCTGCTCGGTCTCCGATTCCAGGTGTTTCCTCTTTTCTGATTTTTTTCTTGGTGCCATTTGTGGGGAGGTCATAGCCAGCAACATCGGCAGCACTGTAGTTGATTATGATAGTGCTGTTGGTGCAGGTGAGTGTGGAATCACCAGTTCCAAGATGCTGTTCGGTTCTGAGAGTGGTGCTGGTGAGGGTTCCACATGCAGTGTTGGTAACAGAACAGAGGTAGGCACAGGTTGTTGGAATGGTGTTGGAGCCTTCTCTGGTGCCAATGACCCTGATGTCTTCATATGTTTCTGTGTCACGTGGTGCAACGGTTTACCCTTATGTTTGGTCTCTGAGGTGGAAGTTGGTCATTTGACCATTTTGTCAGTCTGTGTGCTGGAGGGACCTACAGCCTCCTTTGTGCACTCATGTTCTTGAGAGGGGATAGATGACCTCTTTCTTTTCTCATCTTTGAGTGGTGGGGTTAAGTTCTTCTTTGCCCTCAGAGAAGAGCGAGAGGTTGTTTTCCCCAGACCCAGGTCCAAAGCCAGTCTAAGGGACCTCTCCATTAAGAGCAACTCGAGGTGCATGTCACAACTGCATTGGGCTCTAGTGCTCTTATTTTTACAGTGAGAGCATTTTTGACTTATATGCTCCTCACTATGACATTTTATGCAGTCAGTGTCCATAAGATAAGGACATCACATCAGGACATTTTTCACGTCTTTTGAAACCCACAGAGCCAAGCATAGTGACAGAGAAGAAGAATGACTTTTTTGTGTGTGTTAATGTAGGGTTATAACTAGGGTACAAGAAGAGGCAGTAAGGCTGAACAGCAATAGAAGCAGGAAGAAATTTTCCTGAGGTAATCAAAAGCATTGAGGAGAAAGTTGGTCTCCATCTGTAGCTATGAGCAGCTAGAAGGAACTAAAGGGGGGGACACGGGCCACAAAAGGACACCAAAGTGAACGCGAGAAAGATACCCTCACATGCATGGCCCCAGCAGACACTGCTAGAAGATTCTCTAGTCCATAATGTGTGAGCATGCCAAATACCAATTGAGGAGCTCCTACAGGGGCAGGACTCGTAGGAGAATTATACTATAATCCAGGGGCGCCAAACTCATTTGTTATGGTGGTCCAGATTTGACTTAAAATGTACTTCAAGTGGGCTGTACATACCATAAATCAAAATACCAAGGCCTACATCTGGGGTCTGCAACCTATAGCTTGGGAGCTGCATGCATCTTTTTGACTGCCCACCCCCCTTTGTGTCTCTGGGCTCCAGGCCTCCCTCCTGCCACTACAGAACTCTTCAGGTGGCCCACACCAGGCTCAAGTGTCTCCCCACCACCTGGGGACCATAGAGGGGTGCCCGCTTTTGGTTCTGGGCTCCGCCCTCCCACCAGTGGACCCTGTGGCAGCCACCCTGGCTCAGCTCCCAACAACCCCCACCAAAGGCTATACCCATTGCAGCTCTCAAACCACTTGGTTATTGAAGGAATTTTGTATAGTGTCTTATCTTTTGGGTGGCTGACCCCTGGCCTACACTCTCACAGAACTGCAGAATGCTGGATATGCAAGACTGCAATATAGCAGAGGGCAAGACTAAACTCTTGTTCTCTATTATGGAGAGTGTGTGGTCTCATAGAATGCAATCTCACATACCCAGCAATGCCATAATGCTGTGGGACCTGTACACACTCACAGTATCATGGAAGGCTGGATTTGTAACACTCTGCTCCGTGATATCACACACTCTTGCTCTCTGTTAAGTAGGGGGCGTAGTCTCATGGAGGCAGTCACGGGCCAGACAAAAGACATTTGCCCAAGAGCTATATGTTTGACATCCCTGCTATAATCTGTCTATTGAATCAGACAGTTTACACAACAGTGTTTGACTGACCTTCCATTAAGAGGGCGTAGCAATGTTAGTATCTGGTCTTTGTCTCAACTAAAATGACCAGGGCTTCCGAAGTGAAAAACTGGGACAACCGCACAGTGGCAACAGGAAGGAAGATCAATATATTTCCATTTGCAACTAGCTATTGTTACTATTGTAACAGCCAAAAAACTAAAAAAAAGGCAAGACAACTCAGACTCCCTCTTAGCAGTTAATCAACCATAGCAATAATTCATGGATATGGTCCTCGATGCATTGTACCCTAATCCTGTCTGAATCCAACCACTGGCTCAAAATGGCCCCAGATTTCACACTTCTGTTTTTCTCTAGATCCTTACACAGCCTCTATTATTGTAGTATCTAAACAACTTGCAATCTTTAATGTAGTCATCCTCACAACAGCCCTGAGTGGTAGAGAAATACCATCGCCATTTTATAGAGGGGACCTGAGGCACAGACAGGCTAACTGACTTACCCAAGGCCACAGAGAAAATCTGTGGCTGAGCAGGGATTTGATCCCAGGTACCTTTATTTGCCAGTATGCTCTACCATACCCACAGGACTCACTGTCTCCACAGCTGCCAGTCCTTCCAAATGGCCTTACCCTCCCTCTACCTATTCACTAGCATTTCTGACCAGTTTCCTCCTGGTGTCATTGGCTCCCTGGACTTTACCTCCAGGAGTCCTCAAAACTGAGTACTGAACAAGTGAATTAAAACTCAAGGACAAGGAGGTATTTATTCAGCTTTTCAGGGGAATCAGATCACCCTATTCATATGGGATTTTTTTTCTGACTGTTTCTTGAAACACATGGTCTCAAATGTCCATCAGCCTCTCTTATCTGGAAGTATTTGTTGAGTGGCACAACCAACAACATGATTAGCATTTGGGAAGCCAAGTATATAACGGTTCTGACATGTTTTCCCTACCACCACCTCTCACAATGCAAGATGTATGAGTCGAGGAGTTTCACTTCAAAGTTTTCCTATTATATAGTCAGCCCCAACTTAAGGTTTTTAGGACTGGCAGACTATCATTTGTATAATGCCTAGCATAATGCAGATCAGGCGGGTAAGAGACACCACAACATTTTTTTAAAAAGAGAATTCATGCTTTCAAAATAATAATTTTAAAAACTCTTTAGCCTGTTAACTCCTGCTTGTTAAGAGACAATTATTTTGAGCTTAGCCTACAAGTCTATCACAGAGGTTATGGATTCTGTAATTTTACATGACCTCTGTAACTCCAGCCAAGTGTCTCGGGGCTCCGACTTCCACAATTTATTGACCATGTTTTGTCTGCGACTTTTACTAAAAATACCTTTGATAAAATCTTAGCATTATTTACATTATCACAGGTCTCCAGTACTAGAGGAAGTACCATTGACATTTGGTGTTCCAGTGGTTTCACTGCAGTGTGACTAGAGTGTCAAGGGGAACTGAGGATTATTTATTTTGAACCAAGCATAGCCAGCTTTCCAGCCCAACATTTGTTCACATCATATGCAGTTCTGATTTTAAAAAAACCTGTTTACACTTCTCCATCCTGTAAAGAAAACAGTTCCAAAAAAATGAATGTAAATCAAAATGTGTATGTACTGCAGTTTCTCATTACATAATGTTTCAGAATATCGCTGAACAAAATGAGTACATTAACCAAAAAATACCTCCCCCAATTTCTGCTTACAATATAATTTTTATGAAACACAGCTGAGTGTTTCATTGCTTCTCATTATCTTCAAAAGCCAAGAAGTCACTCCACTGTGGAAAGCATAAATATGAAAACAGTAAGAGGCAAATGATTTTTAAATACCTTGATGTATTCACTCCAGTTTTGCAACAGGATCTGCTGTCCACCTTTTACCCGACTGAACAGCTGGTATGTCTGGGTGAGATCTGATATTCTGTTTTCATCAAGAAGATTATCAAGTCCTAAAATAAGAACAATTTTAATTTATTTTTATAATGAACAATTAATTTATTTTAATTTAGTGATATAAATGCAATTAAACACAGAACAGAGAGTATGTGAGCTTTATAAAATAAATTAGTAAAATTATAACACTATAACAGCTATCATTTCTTTTGCAATGAAGACTTATGCTCAGTTCTGACAAATGCCTACAGTTAAGTTCCACAAAGGAATTTAGTGGTAGGCATCTAACCGCCGCTTTAGGTAGCAAAGTCTAAAATCTAAGTAGTATTGACTGAGTGAGGGTCTCTCTCATTTTCCCTCCTTTTGAAGATGTTCCATTTTGTACAAAATAATTAAAGATTCATTGGGTCAGAGAGAGAGAGAGAGAGAGAGAGAGAGAGAGAGAGACTGACTAGCTCTATAACCTAGCAGAGAAAGCACTGTCCTAGTGTATAGGAGAGTCAGATTCCAATCACCACCCAAATGAATATTAATTATTTTAAACAAAGGGGAACAGCATCAATGGAAAAGACTGGGATAAAACCACCACAGAAGCCACCAAAACCCAATAGTTAGGGATATGGGAGATCTGGGCTCATTTCCCTATTCCGAATCAAGAAGAGTGTGGGTTTGAACTCAGGTCTCTCACGCCTTAAGTGAGTGATCTAATAATTAAGTTAAGGAATATAAAGGGGGCAGCTCTACCATCACATTTTTCTGTGAGGAAGATGAAACTCTTACTTACATGTAACTAGTGTTCTTCGATATGTTTTGCTCCTGTATATTCCAACTCAGGTGTGCGTGCACCACATGTACAGATCACCAAACCATTTTCCCCTAGACTACCCGCAGGGTTGGCTGTGGCCACTGGCGTGCCCTGTGACCCCCTATATATTTGGTTCAGCAGACCCTGTCCTTCTCCAGTTCATTTTTGCCGGAATTTGGGCTGAGGGGAAGAGGGCAGGTTTTAGAAGGTACATGAGCAACACATTTTGAAGAACACTAGTTACAGATAAGTAACCATTGTTTCTTCTTTGAATGATTGCTCACGTCAGTTCAAATTCAGGTGATTCCCAAGCCTTACCTTGGCCATATGCAGCACTGTTCTGCCAACCACCGCATCTTCCCTCACTTGCTGCGTAACTGTACAGTGGGCAGCGAAAGTGTTCATCGACGACAATGTTACTGCCTTGCATATGTCCATGATGGAGACATGATCCAGGAATGCTGCCGATGAGGCTTGGTCCATGTAGAATGGGCTGTCAGTTGTGGAGGCTGAACTTCAGCCAGCGGGTAACACTGCTTGATACAGGCCGTAATCCAGGATGACAGACACGGTGATGATGCAGGCTCTCCTTTCATTCTATCTGTGACCACCACAAACACCTGAGCGGATCTCCAAAAAGGCTTTGTGTGGTCTATATAAAACGTCAATGCCCTTCAGACATCAAGAGTGTGAAGATGTCTTAGTTTCTATCTGTGGCATGAGGTTTTGGGCAGAAAACAGGAAGGAAAAATGTCCTGAGAGGTGTGGAAATGGGACACCGCTTTAGGCAGGAAGGCCAACTGCAGACAGAGGTGGACCTTGTCCTTGAAGAAGAGCATATAAAGATGTTCCAACATGAGTGCATGCAGCTCAAATGCTCTCCTGGCTGAAGTAACTGCCACCAGAAAGACCATCTTCCACAATAAATATAGGAGGGAGCAGGAAACTAGTGGCTCAGATGGAGGACTGGTGAGTCTGGAGAGGACTAAGTTCAAGTCCCACTGGGCTACTGGGGATTGGATGCACAGGAACAGCCTACCTAGACCTTTCAGAAAATGCTTGATCATGAGATGCGAAAACAGGGACCCTTGAAATGAACCTCAATGGAATGCCAAAATGGCCACCGGGTGGACTCTCACCAGAGATCCCATCAGACCTTGTTTCAAACCTAGAAAGTAATCCAAGACTAGCAGAACTGGTGCTGAATATGCTCGAGCTCCATTCTCTGCCCCAAGGGAGAGAACCTTTTCCCTTTCTCCTGGTAAGCAAGCCTGGTCGAAGGCTTCCAACTACTGAGCAAGACCCCCCAGAACCTGTGCGAAGCATTGCCTTTCTTCTCTTGTAAACCATTGAGGAGCCACACCTTGAGGTGCAGAGCCCAAAGATTAGGGTGTCTCATCTCTTGCCGGTCCTGCATGAGTAGGTCCAGTTACGACAGCAGTAGGACTAAAGCCTTGGCCAACAGGTTTAGTAACATTTAAAACCAATGCTGACAAGATCACTTTGGGGCAATCAAAATGACCTTTGCTCCCTGTTTCACCCGGTGAATTAGAGGCATTGGTGTGAATACATAACAACTGTGATTCGACCGGCGAATCAGAAAGGCATCTGTCAGAGACCTGGGGCTGCGGCTCTGAAATGAGCAGGAAGCATTGCATTTCTTGTTGGTTTCTGATGCAAATAAGTCTATCCAGGGAAATCTCCACCTCTGGAAAATGTCTCTCTTGACATCAGCTCAAAGAGACCATTCATGCAGCAGAAAACACCTGCTGAGGTCTATGACAGCATTCTGGCAACCCAGTAGGCATGTTGCCATCAGTTGAATGTACTGTTGAAAGCAGAAGTTCCACAGACTGAGGGCTTCCTGACACCAGGTAGAAGAGCAAGCACCACCCTGTTTGTTTATGTAGTGCATGGCCATAGTGCTGTCTGTCTGCACTAGTATCATTCTGCCTTTTAGCCTGCCCTGGAACATTAAGCAAGCTACGCAAGCTGCTCTGAATTCTTTCAGATTGATGTGCAAGGAAACCTCCGACTTGGACCACTGGCCCTGTATTCTGAGGCCATCCAAACCGGCTCCCCATTCTAGGTCCAATGCATCTGTGACTAAAGACATCAAAGGCCTAGGATCCAGGAACGGGCACCTTGTGCAAACATTTCTGCAGATGTACCACCGCTACAGGGACTCCCACACAGGATGAGAAATGGACACCAGGCCATCCAAGGGCTCCCTCCATGGGTGGTAAATGATGGCCCACTATGCTTGCAGGGGCCTCAGAAGTGCTCCACCACAAATGTGCACAAAGCTAGGTGGCCTAGCAACCTCAAACAATTTTGCACCAGTGTTAAGGGATGTTTGTTCAAGTCTCTGATTATGTTCATTAATCATCACGCCAAGCCTGGCAAAGGCAGAACCAACTGCTTGAAGGCAGGCCTGAAACTTTTGATGGGGGTGACCTCTTACCAGCCAGTCACCTAGATCAGTGGTTCTCAACCTTTTGTGGATTGCGACACACTTGGCAGCATATTGCAACTCTACAGGACACACCAGCCCAATCCCTCCAAGCCAAATCCAGCCATCTCACCCGCTCTCCATGACACATTTACCATTGCATGGTGACACAATAATGTGTCGTGACACAGTGGTTGAGAACCACTGATCTACATAGGGAAACACCTAAATCCATTGCCTTTGCAGGAATACAGCTACGACTGGTCGGCACTTTGTGAAGATCTGGAGTGCTGCAGTGAGGCTGAAGGGAAGTACTGTGAACCAAACATGTTGTTCCCCAACCACAAAGAAAGCATCTGTGGCACGGTAGGAAGGCAATATGAAAGTAGGCGTCCCTTAGGTCAAGGGTGGCATACCAGTCTCCCAAATTCAGAGAAGCGATGATACAAGCTAGGGAGACCACATGGAATTTTATCTTGGAGAGAAATTTTTTAGACTCTGAAGGTCCAAAATTGGTCGCAAGTCTCACCTCACTTTCGGAATTAGAAAGTAGCAGGAGAAGAAACCCTTCACTCTTTGATTTTCTGGCACCTCCTGAACTACTCCCATGGTAAGAAGAGCCTGCACCTCTAGGTTGAGGAGATGTTTGTGAGAAGGATCCCTGAAGAGGGACAGGGCAGGGCGGGAAGAGAGTCTAGACAAGAATTAGAGTGAGTACCCCACGTCACTGTGTACAGAACCCACTGGTCTGAGATGGTGATGGAAAATGCCTGGTAAAACTGGGATAGTCTGTCTCCGAAGTGGGAAAGAAGTGGATCTGATTCTGAGTCCAGTATTCCATCCTCAGGAGTATCATCAAAAGTTTTTTCTTGGAGCCATGTTGGCTGTGCAACCAACCCTTAGAATGCTCAGATGATCTCTAACTTGCGTAGTGGCCACTGCAATTTCCCCAGTGGGAGAAGTCTGCCGTGACCTGATGAGAGCGAGATAGCAGTTGAGGGTAGAATGGGCATCTCTGGGGATCTGTGGTATGCAGCAATTTAAGCATAGCCCAAGAGTCTGTGAAAGGTCTGGAATTTGGCACCTGTCTGAGATGAGAACAGATGCTGCTCTTCAAAAGGTTAAGTGCTGAATTGTCATTTGGACTTCATGAGACAGGCCCGCAACCTGAAGCCAAGAGCTCCACCTCATTGTGATGCCCAATGCAATGGCCTGGGTAGCAGCATCCACTGCGTCCAATGCTCGTTGCAACAGGGCTCTCACCACAACTTTGTGTTCTTTGACCATTGTCGAGAGTTCAGATCTCGAGTCCAGTGGCACCACTGACAAGAAGTTTTCTATGGACACCCAGGAATTGAACAGATAGCGACTGACAATGGCTTGCTGATTTGTTATTTTCACCCCAGCTGAATAAATTTTTGCCCCAAATAAGTCCAGGTATTTTGCGTCCTTCGGCTTGGGAGTGTGGCCCTAGTGGCCCTGTCACTCTCTCATTGGCTGCTGCCACCATCACCGAGCTTGGGGATGGGTGCATGTAAAACTGTTCACTTCCACTCCATCCTTTTGGGGACTGGGTGGGATAGAGGCCGGGTTGTGTGAAACAGTCCTGGTAGTCTCCTTTATAGTCTTGATCAGAGAAAGTGTTCCCTTGGACGGTCCCTTGGCTATCAATATGTCCATCATGGGGTCAGCATCCTTTACCACTTCCGCCTGCAAGCTGATGTTTCTTGCTACTCTCCTGAGTAGCTTCTGGCGGTCCCTGCAATCATCAAGGATGGCCACTGGGGTAGCTCTTGCCACTGCTTCATTGGGTGGGGATGAAGACTACTCTCTCTGGGTCTCCTCAAGGTTTCGAGGGTCTACTGGGGGAGGGGTGGGGTGGACTGTGGAAGCAGGGGCATCCTCCAGTCTGTGACCTTCTGATCCCACTGATTCTCTGTCTAAGTCTCCCCCTAAATCTGGAAGGGCACTTGCAGTCTGCAACTGCAGTGGCCTGGGTCCTGTAGACAGAGAGTGATCTGCTACTGAGCCTTGAGATCAATGATAGGCCCAAGGAGTCCAAAAGGAACATCGTGGGGGCATCTGCCACTGAAGCTATTGTGAGTGGTGTGGAGGGCGACTTCCTCTTCTGTGTCTACTTCCCCTGCTAGTCTGGGAAATGGCTGAGCCTTCACTGAGCCAGATGGGAAATGGCTGTGGGGAGACCAAGGAGTAGTGGTGGCATGAGGTGTTGGAGACCAGTACTGAGCGCTGTCTAATGGAGGTTGCTTAGGAACTGGTACTGGAGGGTCATGGTACCAAGGTGCTCCTGCCACTGCCACCACCTTCAGCGGTACCGGCAATAGGCACTGAGTTGTTGAGGCCTCAGCCGAAGCCGGTCGTAGTGGTGAGCGTGACCTGGCCTTCTGCACTGCTGGTACTGGTGACCAGTGCCATGGAGAGGGTGGCTTTAAAGGCGTCAGTTTGCCCCTCAAGGGCACTGAGGATCTTGGTGTTGGTGCAGGAGGCAGTACTGGAATGCTCTCATGGGCAAGCGGAGTTGTCTGTACTATTAGCTCCCTCACTGCCTCAAAAGTTTCAGGTGTGGAGGGAACTACAGCTCCTCTATCATACCCTGAGTTGGAGAAGGCACTGAAACAGGACCTGAAAGACCCTTGGTTGGGGCCGGAGTCTACGGTGCTGCAGAATGCAGTGCCAGGATCAAGTGGCCCACCCTGGGTTGCACTTTAGACTCATCCTTGGCCAACCCTAATCCTCTCCATCTTCCTTTTCTTTGGTGGTGCCAGGGAATGCAAGAGGTGCCAGGGCTCTTTTCCAGAGTTCTTACTCCTCCCTGCCACCGATGAGCTTAGGACTGACCCGGTCCTACCAGAGCTGGAGTCCCTGGCTTCTACTAGGCAGAGAGCTTCCTTCATCACCAGAAGCCTCAATTTCTGTTCCTGATCTTTCTAGGTACTCAGCTTGAACTCCTGCAGATCTTGCACTTGTCCCACAAATGCAACTCACAGAGGCACCTCAGGCAAGACCTGTGTGGCATGGCCCTCAATATAAACTTACTGCAGAAGTGGCAGGCCTTGAAGTAAGGCATACCAGAGCCTCTGGGCCTGGGGTGTAAGAGAGGCCCTGCGTGTAAACACCTAACTATTGTTCTACTTTACTCCTATGAATAACTAAAGAATTCTTAAGAATTACAATGCTAGCCAACTACAACAACTCCTCAAACAAAGGTGAATAGCTGGCTGCATGAGCAAAAAAAAAAAAAAACACCAAACCAACCCAAGGAGTCGTGTGGCATTTAAAGACTAAACAGATTTATTTTTCGCATGAGCTTTCATGGGAGAAAATCTGACGAAGTGGGATTTTCTCCCATGAAAGCTCATGCGAAAAATAAATCTATTAGTCTTTAAGTGCCACACGGCTCCTTGGTTTTTTTGCTGGACTAGACTAACACGGCTATCCCATTGGAAATTGACAAGATGCGTGAGCAAGCAACTGTTCCAGTGGCTGTCATGGTGGTAAAAAGGGACTGGTTAAGAAGAAGGCTGGCTAGGCTATATATAGAGAGTCGCGGGGCACCCCCAGTTGCCATGGTCAATCCTGCAGGTAGTCTAAGGGGAAACTTTCCAGTGATCTGTGCATGCAGCATGCATATGCGTCTGAACTGGAATGAACATGAGCAATCACTCAAAGAAGAACTGCCCTAACCCCAAGAGGTTTAGGTGTGAATTCCAAATGAAGTGAGGTATCTAAGTGCCTTTGGGACTGGGCTCAGGCTACCCTTCTCTTCTTAACTTGTTTAGGTGGTGCCTTGATCAGCATACTGGCTTTTGGGAGTTCACTTCTTAGTTAACCAATTCTCTCAGGTATTGCATAGGGAATGCAAATACCCTGCTACTTAGGGGAATCCGCAGCCTCAACTCAGGCTTTCCAAAGATAAGCCTAAATCCTCTGGATGGATCTTGTTCTGTATGGACACATGCTTAAACAACTTGTGCTAAAATATATTTGAAAGTGTCAAATTATTTGAACTAATGTACTTGTGTTTTCCTAGCAGCTTCCTGTAAAGTAGCAGTAACAACGACAACAAACAGAGTTCATTTATGGCACTTTTCACTGGTAGGTCTTACACACCGTTTAAAAAAGAAGTCAGTAAGTAAGTAAAATATGCATATCCTGTGAGAGTTTTTTCTCGGGTGAAGTAGTGATCCATGTTTCCCATGTTAAAAGTATCAGCACAAACTAACTGTTAAATAGGATAAACACAAAGTATCACTAGTTCTTTACACACTCAACTTCTGCCTTTGCTAATGCATCCCATATGAGAGCAGAATTCATATCAACAATTTAGCTGATGTCACACAAATTTTGTGTCATGTTCTAACATATTATATGCACATGTCTAGATACGAATTTTGAAATTTAATTGGATGAAAGCATATTGATAATGATTCCAAATTACTGCTGAATTATCTCATGTTTGGATCAATTCCTGAAAACCCTACTCATTTAATTTTTACCAGCGCTGTCATTAGCTTGTGCTGTAATTTATTCTACTTTTAAAATGCTGAGGACGTTATCCTACTGTTATAAATAAGCAAGAAAACAATTCAAGGATGATTCTGGATAAGAAAATGAAAAAGACACTGGATTGCTGAATCTTTAGTTATTGCAATATTAGCTAGAAAAACACCTAAAAACAGATGGATTACAGTGTCTTGAAAATATCAAGTACGCTTTCTTTTGATGACTAGTGGGTGATAAATAAGAAAATTATCCTCCACCACATCAGAGGATAGCCTCCTATTAGATCAGTTATAGCAGGGGAGTCTACCTCACACCCACATATTCACTTTTATTCAGCATGTGAACAACAGATTTCAGATTGTAAAGTTTTTTTCTTCAATAGTTATCCATTAAAAGGAGAGTCGAATATGACGACTGTCACAAGATGCACATCCATGCACCCCAGGCTAGGGTTTATGTAACTTTTCTATTCACTTTTGCAATGTAAGCGTGTAGTTTGATGCAAAATGTGCCATGCAAGGTTCCCTTATCAATGCTCTGACTTATTGTTGCAGTATCATGCCTCCTGCAGCATCATGTTTGTGTACAGATGTGAAGCATGTTACATAGCTCAGACCCTCAGGACAACCTCACTGAGGCTGAAAAGCTGCATAACAAAAGCAATGTAAATTGAACTGCCTAGCTCAGGTTAAAAAAGGAAATCACACAGCAGCATAGAGAGAGGGGCCAAGCAGGAAATAAATAGAAAAGCAGACACAGAGAGAAAGAAGCTGCTGGCTTTTGTCAGAGAAACGCCATCTTGTGAGCAACCCTAAAAACCTGGGCCTACTCACATGACCAGGAGGACCTGGGCTGGCTGAACACCACCAGTCAGTCAGTCTTGTGGGTAAAAATTATGAGAATAGGTGAAACAGTGATCTTGGAATAATCAGTTTAGCATGCATTTTATATCTTATTTGCTTGTGGTAACTCCTGACTGCTTTATTAAATGATCATGCATTGAGTTGTTATATACTCACTTAAAATCATATTCTAATCAATAAACTAGTGTTTGTTTTACCTAAAGAACTTTAGGGTGTGTGAATCAGAGAGTCTGAGCCAACCCATTTCTACATCAAATGGACAGACAAAAATCTATCCCAATCCCTGTATGCCTGGAGTTTTCAGTATAATATCTGGGGGCTTTTTGTCTGGGGACTATCCCATAGCTGGCCAACAGGTGCATACCCACTGCATGGGACCAATTACACATAGGAAGCTAGCATGGGCTGACTCAGGGGTGAGTAGTTACCTGGCAAAATGGGGTAAGTTGGGGTTCAGGAATGGAGGTTGTGAGTAACAGCAGCACACAGATTCTGGGAGCAGCCTCTCACAATGAGAACCTTTCTTTCTCCCTCAAGTCAATATAGTAATACCCCACTTTCTCTTTCCATTTTATACCATGTAACTTATATTTTCCTTCTCTTTTCAAATGTGTGATATATTTGAATAGAATAGAATAGAATAGAATAGAATAGAATAGGTTTGGAAGGGACCTCACAAGATCTTCTAGTCCAACCCGCTGGGGTTTGAACCCAGGACCTTCTGTATGTAAAGCAGATGTGATATAATGTGAAACTACCCAAACAGAAAGGCTGCACACAACTTCTTGAAAGTACTGCCATAGCCTTTGAATGCCTTATTATGCTGGCAAGACAAAACTCAACATCCAGTCCGTGGCAGCTGTACTAATACAAAAAGTGTTTCTCACACAATACCCTGCATGCTATAGTTTTTCTTCTCCCATATCAAACCGACTACACCACATACTTTCTCCTAAGCAATAAAACCTATAAAAGGTAGTAAATTCTATTTGTGCAGCGTAGTAGGATGTTAAGTGAATTATGATGTGCGCCTAGATCGATTGAATGCAATTAGTTATACAAGTCATTAAATGTTAGACTTACTCAAATTCAATTTAAGTGCTGATACAGAAGGTGAAAGCTGAACTACTTTACATATGAAAATATCACAATGTCAAAATGTAAATAAAAACATTTATAAAAATGAAACATCTCCATATAGATATGGACAATTAATATATATTATAAAACTAGGGAATTTCCACATTCAGAATTAAAACAAGACTTCATACCACTTCTTACCCAGATGTCTGCTACAGAAACAAGTCACCGTGAAAACCTTTTAAAGTAACAAATACAAGTTCCACTTGTACATCAACAAGAGATTTAACTATCTCTATCTTTTTTAAAATAAGTTTAAGAGCAACTAAATGGATTAACTATGGATTCTTTGCTTAATTATAGAGTAAGTTAAAATAAAACAAAGTACATCAAGGAAGACAGAAGATTGTACAGTTTATTTATATCTTTAAAACAGGGACAACAAGAGGAAGTAGTAAGATGGCTAAGTCAACATGCAAATATTATGATGATTTGGTTGCTGTACAGCAAATGAGAAAGGTCAACTGCATGAACTAGCTTAAGGGCATCACACACTGATGGAGGTTAGAAAACAAGGGAGAGAGTGTAGGACACTAAGGCCAGCTTAGGGTTCCCTGCTTCCCCTTTTAAACAGAAGTTTGGTGCTAGAAGCTCTCTACACACAGAAAGCATGACTGATACAGTAAGAAATAAGAACAAGGCAGCTCTTCAGTTACAGGTAAATTGACAGTAAGTGGGCCTTTTTTTTTTTTTTTTTTTTATAGATTTTTTGGGTTACTAAAACTATTTATAATTCAGGTTGAATTCAGTAAATAGTTTTGGCCCCAAAAAAGGAAAAAAAAAAAGTCAAAATATTTAGTTTCAAAATGGCCAAAAGAACTATTTTGACTTTTCATTTCAAAATAGCTTCCAATTTGGAACTGTAGCTATACAAACAAACCAAACCCCACAAGGGTGAAAAACACCTGAAACAAAACACCAGAAAAGGGAGGTGTTTTGGGTTGAACAAAACATACTGTTTAACCCAAAACAATAAAACTTTTTTTCCCCATTTTTCTTTTTTTTTTTCTTTTGGGGACGGCATGCCCTTCAGCAAGGGTAAACACAGTTTTGCTTCAAACCAAACTGAATTTTTTCTCTTGGATATTTTGGTTCCTCCAACTAAAAAAACTGCTCACCTTTCATCAGCAATACTCATAGGTCCTATGGGGAAGCTACTGAAACATGACACAGTTAATGAAACAAGCAGACTGATAAAGTGGACCAAATCAGATAATTTTAATCAGGTTAGGCAGAGAAGTAAAAGAAGCCAATGTCAGAAGTTGAGAGAAATATATTTCAAGTATTTTGTGGAAGATAAAGGTAGGACTGGGGGACATTTTCTGCAACAGTGAAGGAAAAAAGAGGAGTGAGGGTAAGCTGACAGAATAACTGAATCTGAATATTACCCAGAGCCAAGAAGAGTTGGTTGCTCACCTGTGTAACTCTGTTCTTCGAGATGTGTGTCCCGTGATGCTCCACTGAAGGTGTTGCAGCGTCCGGACACCACTCGACGGTGATTTTCAAAGCAGGGATACAGCAGGCTGCGCTCGCGCCTAACGAGCACGCGGCGCCGCCCGAGCGGCTCAGCGCGAGCGCGCCCGCTGTCCCTCAGTTCCTTCTTCCCAGCAGGTTAACATCTGTAAGAAACAGGACAAGAGGGGAGGAAGGGAGGGTGGTGGAGCATCACGGGACACACATCTCGAAGAACAGAGTTACACAGGTGAGCAACCAACTCTTCTTCTTCGAGTGATGTCCCGTGCTGCTCCACTGAAGGTGACTACGTAGCAGTTATGCCAGAAGGTGGTGGGATGTCCTGGCTGAAGACAAGATCTCACGACCCATTACTGTATCTGTAACTGCTGATAAGTCTAGAGCGTAATGAGATATGAAGGTGTGTGGATTGGACCATGTCGCTGCTCTACAGATATCTTGGACATGAACATTATGTAAGAAGGCCGTAGTTGCTGCCATAGCCCGAGTGGAGTGCGAACGAATGCCCGGCGGAGGCTGGGTGTGCGTAATCCTGTAGGACGTGTGAATACAGTCCCTAATCCACTTTGAAAGTCTCTGATTGGAAATGGGTTCCCCTTTTTGTCGTTCTGCAAACGATACAAATAGTTTATTCGATTTTCGAAAAGGAGCTGTTCGATCAATATAAAAGGCAAGCACCCTCCGCACGTCAAGGGTATGCAGTGAAGCTTGCAATGACGAAGTATGCGGTTTTGGGCAAAATGTAGGAAGGTGAATAGGTTGATTAACATGAAATGTTGAGACTACCTTAGGCAAAAAGCAGGGGTCCAAATGTAGTGATACCTTGTCTTTATGAAAAACAGTGTAGGGGGGATCGCAGCGTAACGCGTTCAGCTCACCCACTCGCCTTGCGGATGTGATGGCGACCAAGAAGGATACCTTCATGGAGAGGTAGTAAAGAGAACAGGTTGCCAGCGGCTCAAATGGCAATTTCGTGAGTGCTGTAAGAACAAGGGTGAGGTTCCATGGGGTTGCTAGAGGACGAATAGGCGGAAAAGTGTTCTTCAATCCCTTTAGGAACCTTTTAACCATGGGATGAGCAAAAAGCGAGGAATTGGTCGAAGGGTGGAGTGCTGATATGGCAGAGAGGTGAACCCGTAGGGAACTATTAGAAAGAGACAAATGCTTTAAGTGGAGGAGATAGTCCAATATCTGGGGTATAGTAGTCTGGTCAGGACAAATGTCATTGGCTATACACCATGTGGTGAAGCGTCGCCACTTGTAAGAATATGAACTTCTAGTGGATGATCTTCTGCTATTGAGTAGGATGTCTTTGACTTGGTGGGAGCAGGAGTCCTCACCTACCCGGAACCAATTAGATACCACGCCGTGAGGTGTAGCCTGGAGATGTCTGGGTGGTGCGCTAGAGGCTTGGTCTGATATAATAAGTCCTGTATTAGTGGGAGGCGTATTGGTCTGCGTACCGATAGATCGAGTAGGTGTGGGAACCAAAACTGGCGTGGCCATGCTGGAACAATTAATATCACTGACGCCCGGTCGTGTTTGATTTTCTGAATGACCCTGGGTATTAAAGGGGTCGGTGGAAAAGCATACAGCAGATGCCTCGCCCAGCTGATCAGGAAGGCATCGCCCAATGTTCGTGGTTTGTTCTGGGACCTGGAGCAAAAGTTTGGGCATTTCGTAGTCGCTGCCGTTGCGAACAGGTCGATTACTGGATATCCCCATCTGCGAAAAAGGGCACGTAAGACAGAGTTGTTGAGCTGCCATTCGTGAGTTGCAGGAAACAACCTGCTGAGGGCATCTGCGGTGGTGTTTCGCACACCTGGTAGGTAGACCGCAGAGATGTGAACCTGGTTGTGAACACACCACCTCCAGAGTTTGACTGCCTCTGCGCAAAGGGAAGGGGACCTGGCCCCACCTTGGCGATTTACGTAGTATACGCATGCCATATTGTCGGACATGACGGTGACGGCTTTCCCAGAAATGGCAGGGAGAAATTGAATGCAGGCATGTCTGATGGCTCTGAGCTCTAATATGTTTATGTGTAGGGATGCTTCTAGCCGAGACCATCTGCCTTGTGCCGCTAGGTTGGCCATGTGAGCCCTCCAGCCTTTCAAGGAAGCATCTGTTGTTATGGTATGTACTGGGTGGGGTTGTAGAAATGGTACACCGATTGAAAGGTTTCATGGATCTCGCCACCATAGGAGTGATGCCTTGACTGAGTTGGGGACTGTCACCGTTTTCTGAAATGGGTGGAATTGTGGCCTGTAGACCATGGCGAACCATGCCTGTAGGTGGCGCATGTTTAAGCGTGCGTTGGGAACAACGGTTGTGCACGCTGCCATATGGCCTAAGAGTTTCATCAACGTTCGTACAGTGACTAATGGACCAGTAATAACGAGGTTGATCAGTTCGCGGATCATTACTTGGCGCATTTGAGGTAAGTATGCTCGGGAATTCTTCGAATCTAACACGGCGCCTATGAATTCTATAGTCTGAGTTGGAATCACGATTGACTTTTCTACATTTATTTTCAGGCCGAGTTGATGAAAGAGAGTTGTTGTAGTCTGCAAAGCCCGAAGGCAGTGGTCGTGCGATGAGGCCACGATCAAACAATCGTCGAGGTACGGATAAATCTTTATACCGTGAGCGTGGAGGTAGGCTATGGCCACTGTTAGGACTTTGGAGAAGGTGCGAGGTGCGGTCGATAGGCCGAAGGGTAGAACCTTGTATTGGAAGTGTTGGCCGTTGGCAATGAACCTCAGAAAGCGCCTATGAGAGGGATGAATAGTGATATGAAAATAAGCATCTTTAAGGGTAACCATTTTAAATTTTTCACATCTAACAAATCTGTTCAAGGGTCTTAGGTCTAGTATTGGTCGCCACCCGCCTGACTTTTTGCATACCACAAAATAACGTGAATAAAACCCTGAGAAATGAAAAGGTGGGGGTATCGGCTCAATAGCTCCCAGTTGTAGGAGATGTTCAATTTCCTGCTGAAGAGCTTGTACGTGATAGGTGTCCCTGAAGAGGGACGGGGAAGGGGAATGTGGAGGGGGTGGGGAGATGAATGGGATAGAGTAACCAAATTGTATGATTTCCAGGAGCCATTGATCAGTATTAATACTCGACCAGGCCGAATAGTAGTGAGCTAGCCGAAACTCAAAGATGATAGTGAATGGACATTGCTGGAAGGTGAGAAATGGTGAGACCCTCGACCAATGCTTCAGAAATGAGGCTTGGTTTGAGGAGCTTGCGAGGTTGGATTAGAAGAGGTGTGTTGAGGCCTCTGTTTACGTCGATAAAATCTATTTTTAGACGTGCGTTGTTGGTCCAATGGCTTCAGATCTGATAGGGACGAGTATTGATATCGGCGCTGAAAAGGCTGGGAGCGAATGTTGGATCGTCTAGTATATGGAGGAAAGATACCAAGGGTACGTAAGGTCGCCCTGGAGTCTTTCATTGAATGCAATACCTCGTCCGTTTTGGAAGAAAATAGTTGAGTTTTCTCGAAGGTAAGTCTTCAATTTTATTGTGCAGCTCCCTGGGGAGAGCAGCTGTGTGAAGCCAGGACGCACGGCGAAGGACCACTGCTGTAGCTGTGAGACGTGCTGCCGTATCAGCAGCGTCCAGTGACATCTGGAGGAAGGTACGTGCTGTTAGGTGGCCCTCCGCTATGAGGGTCTTATAGTGCTCTTTTTTAGAGTCTGACATGTCAGAGGTAAGGTTAGATAATTTGTCAATTAGGTTATAATTATAATTGGACAAAAGCGCTGCATAATTAGTCAGTCTAATAAGCAGTGTGGAAGATGAATATACCCGTTTCCCTAGAGTGTCCACCTGCTTCCAGCCTTTATCAGGGGGATTGGTTTTAAATGAAGGCTGCTTACTTCGTTGGTTAGCAGCATCTATTACCAGGGAATTAGGAGCAGGGTGAGAAAAAAGAAACTCCATATCCGTAGGAGGAATATAATACTTCCTATCATATCTTTTGTTAATTGGGGAAATTGTAGCCGGAGTTCGCCATATCAGATTGGCCGGTTCCAGAATTGCTTCATTCATAGGGATTGCAATCTTGGCAGGGGCTGATGAATGTAATATTTTAAGTAATTTATATTGGGATTCAGCAACTTCTTGAAGAGGGATGTCCAGGTCCTGTGCAACTCTTTTAAACAGTTCGCTAAATTGTTTCAAGTCGTCCGGAGGGTTAATTGGGCGTTGAATAAACATTTCCTCCTGTAGCTGAGAAGTTGCTGGGGAGTGATGAATGGAGTCAGTAGACTTAATTGTTTGAATTGAGTGATCTCGCTGAGGTGAAGTGATAAAGGTATTAACACTCCCAGCAGGGGAGGTATGCTTGTCCTCCTGAAAGGTTTTGTTTGGCAGCTTGGCTGGAGGAGGAGATGACCGGGTGTCATAGTGAGAGTGAGAATGACGGTGTCTGGATGAACACCGTGAATAATGACGGTGCTTGTGCCTGTCAGGAGTATAGCCGTGGGAGGGAGTGAGTGAACGGCAGCAGCTATGATGAGGAGAAGAGTAATTAGATGAGTAATGTGATGCTTGACAGGAACTATGCCAGCGACTGGATCGCCCAGGTGATAGTGACAGGGACGATCGATGGCTATAGCCGGGGCTGGGAGAAATGTAATGAGTTTTATGTGGTCTTTTGCGAGGAGGTGAACCCCTGTCATGAGGCAGGTTCACTGTTTGCGGTGCCGGTAGAGCTGGCTTGGAAGTGGAGAGGCTTTGCTCCAAGGCCGGAACGGCCGGTGCCGACGGTGCGGGCATGCTGTCGGTGCGCAGCTGCGGTGCGGCATTTACCGGCACCGGCGGAGCCGATGGGCTATGAGGATTAAGCGGAACCGAGTCTCTCGGTTCCGATGAAGCAGCGAGCAGGCTGCGCTTAGTTGCTGTTGACTGTTTCTCCCGGCTCCGCTTGGAGACGCGGGAAGATAAAGACCGCAAATCACCCGAGGATCCTGTAGCCTCTGGGGTGTTCGGGTTTGAGGGTTTGGTCGCTTCCTTCTGAGAAGAATCAGCCGACTTTGGCTGAAGGCAGGCTGGCGCCGTGGGGCAGAGCGACTTTTCCATGAGGAGAATTTTTAAGCGAAGCTCCCTGTCCTTCTTCGCTCTGGAGCTGAGGTTTGCGCAGTGTTGACACTTTTGGGGAACATGCTCCTCCCCCAGGCATCTAATACATAGTGCATGGCCATCAGATAAAGGTATGGCCTCATTGCACTGTGAACATTTGTTAAAGCCGGGTGATACCGGCGTGTCTGTGGAGCGCGGTTAGGCTCCGGCTCCGCTTCCGCGGTTTTTGTTTTTTTTTTTTCCCTTAAGATTCACAGAAAAGGTAAGTAAAGTAACAAAATGGTGACTGAAACCTATCTTCTTTTTGCAGGAGGGGACCGAAAAACGCAAAGAGAAGAGAGAGAGAGTGAAAGACCGTGAGCTGTGCGGACGGTTGAAAAGGAACTGAGGGACAGCGGGCGCGCTCGCGCTGAGCCGCTCGGGCGGCGCCGCGTGCTCGTTAGGCGCGAGCGCAGCCTGCTGTATCCCTGCTTTGAAAATCACCGTCGAGTGGTGTCCGGACGCTGCAACACCTTCAGTGGAGCAGCACGGGACATCACTCGAAGAAGAACAGAAAAGATATTTTAGATCAAAACATAAATTTTACAGGATCAGGAAACAATCAAGCGTAGAAACACAGTGAAAGAGCCTGACATCATTGTTCCTGATAACTTGCAAAATACAAGAGGACATCAAGGGCACTTATCACTCAGCAAGAACTTCTGAAGAAGACTGCAGAACAAATCTGAGATTTACAGAGAGAGAGACAGAGACAGACACCAAAGGCTGCAAAGAGAATATATATCACA
Organism: Podocnemis expansa; assembly: GCA_007922195.1. Taxonomy (NCBI): domain Eukaryota; kingdom Metazoa; phylum Chordata; order Testudines; family Podocnemididae; genus Podocnemis; species Podocnemis expansa. The sequence continues at coordinate 182,011 of ML682228.1, forward strand.
TTGTCTCAACAGTTAACCTCATTGGGACTTCACTGTATTTGACAATGCAAGATTCTTTAGGTTATGAGGTGAGAAGCAACCATGCAGTTATTCCACGTGTGCTGTGCAGAAGTACTGCAGTATTTTAGCAAAACAAACAAGAAGTCCTGTGGTACTTTTAAAGACTAACAAATTTGTTTATCACATGAACTTTTCTCCCATGAAAGCACATGCGATAAATTTGTTAGTCTTTAAAGTGCCACAGGACTCCTTGTTTGAAGATTGACAAATATATCGCATGAGCTTTCATGGGAGAAAAGTTCATGTGACAAACAAATTTGTTAGTCTTTAAAAGTGCCACAGGACTTTTTGTTTATTTTGCTGAACTAGAAAAATGCAGCTACCCCTTTGGAACTTGTAATAATTTAGGTGCCTGTTTAGGAGTTTATATAATCCAATAACATCAATACTTTAGATAATTCTATTTTGGAAACAACTAATGGCACTCAGGCTTGGAAGGGTTTAACCTACTTTAAACAATTTCACAAAATTATAATTAGAATCTTCTTTTATTCTCCCACATATAATCTTCTTATCCTGGTGACTGGTGTAACTTTGTTGGCTTTCAATATCTCCAGTAGTCACTGCTATGGCCCACATTCTTTACTAAAGTAATAGTTATATGGTCTACCATAATTGCAGAGTATGAGAATCTGTTCTTTAGTGTACGTTATAAGAACTAAGAAAGATGTACCTTTCTGCAAAATAGCAGTTAAGTGTGCTCCTAGTAGTTGCTTCTCCACACAAGCAATTAGTGGTTTCCTATGTAAGGCAAGAAACAACACATTTGAAATACTGCACAGTTGAACGTCATTGCTCACTTACCAGACTGCATGTGTGAATAACTCACATTATTACATGTTAAAAGATTGAAAATTTACAGTTTAATTTTACAGTCTGTATTTTATATAAACCAAAAAATTCTAACAGTGATAAACTCAAGATAAAATAATGCAAATATATATAATTAAGAAGTTGAAATTCTGATCTGAATGTTATTTTTTTAAAAAAGGCCTTTTCTACTATTTGCAACACCTTAAACTTAGATATTAAAAATTAGCACAGTTTAAGATTCTTCTTTACTTTTCCTCTTTATAGAAAAAAGAGGTGGTCTTTAGCTGGAACCTCAAAATCAAAAACAGCCCACATTAGTGTGGTTCAAAATTCAAATCCATTTTCTGAAATAAGATTTCATAGTTAAAGCAGTACACTTATGACCTGAACTAGAACCACCATCAGACTATGAAACTCTGGGAGAAGATTTTAAACTTGGTTCTGAATTTTGCAATCTAGGCTCATCTCTACATTCCACCTTTAATGCAGGAGTACTTACTTGCTGCATTTGACTAAGGCTGGACAATGTAATACTGATAATTTTTCCTTTTTTTCTTTTATGAACTAGTAAACCAGAGCAATGCTCAGGATGCAAATTTTGAAGAGAAATATTCAATTTTTCAACAAAAAGAGCCAGAACACAAAAAAACCCTCTAATTCTGCCTTAATCTGACCATATTGTAAAATGACAAACCACAGAATAACTGTATTGCTCTTGGATTGTATAAAACCTAATTTAAGGGTTTCAATTAACCTGACATTACTTGTGACATGCAGTCTTGTTACAGTCGTTCTGGTTGCAGAATATTATAACATATTTGGAAGGGTGCTAAACTCTGAGGTAGGAGGACCACTACAGGAGACCAAATTCAGACTCAGTAAATGCAGCTTCTTAAATGGATCAAAGGAAATAAATGATGACTTATATAAGGCTCTCTCATTTCTCTTTCACAGAGCAACCTGACCCTCAGTGGGCCCAGACTCATCCCTGTGCTGAGAGTGAAGCCAAGTCTACACAGCTGTCTCCCTAGAATTCCAGGCTACTCTTTATCTTATTTATTTAGCAACTAAATGGTTAACCCTAATTACTATTTTGAAAGTCCAAATGATAGTATGTAGTAACTCAAAGATTTCAGAAATCTCAGCTCATACTGGTAGAGCCTTCCAGATGTTTCTCTCTTTTTTCCCCTTTTACTCTGTATTTGAAGTTTAATGAAGGAACACAGCTTTCATAAAACAAAAGTTTGTTACAGGTGATCTTAGTAATATTATCCTCTTAGATATTACTGGAATAATTTTATTTTCTTTAGAACCACAGATAAGCATTTTTTTTTTAAAGAATGGATAGCAAGCAGGTTTAGCCTACTCTGAAAATGGGGAAAAAAAAACTGTACTCACTGAGTGCTATGGTCTAAATATGTAATTACTCTGTCTCCTTCTTCTTCTAAACGTTTGTTAACATGATGAAGATACTCTGGGACCTAGTCAAAGAAAGAATGCCATGGTTTAACCATTGAACACAAGGGAGTACAACATCTGTGTAACCTTTTCTTCATGACAAGCATTTTAACTATATTTTAGCAGAGTACTGACAAGATAAGATTATTCCAACCTTAATTTCCTCCCTAAAGCTAAGACACAGAGATATTTACATCAGTCTCGTGCAGACACTTGCTTTCAGAATATTTATGGTGATTCACTTAACTTTCACTGTCCTATTTGGGAAGACCAATATATTTATATTAGAAAGAGACTTTTTGTAGTACAATTTGTGGCCCGTCAACTGGAAAGCTCCACTTTCATCTAAGAAACTAGAAAACACAACAGTCTATTTAATAAAAAAGCCTTTTTCAAAATTAAACTGCTTAATTAGGCATTAATGTAAGAAAGACTGGAATGACACTGAAGAATGCACACTATAATTTCTTGGGTGAAGCAATGTTGACAATACTTCACAGCTCTTATTACTGTGCTATCCAACAGCATGATTTTGAGTAGACTGAATTTCACTGAGTTATTTCACTTCTAGCCATGCACTTAAAATAGTGGTTTTCAACCTTTTTTTCATTTGCAGACCCCTAAAGAATTCTGAATGGGCCCTGTAGCTCATAGGACTAGCTTTCCTTTATGATAGTCACTGCCTTGCATCATATTGTCTTTATTACATTCAGTAGTAATGCAAAGAAGCTAATATCTGGACCCTTTATCATTAGTTAGCCTAAAGCTTGAGGCTTATGAACTTTGACACACATAAATGACCCAATAGAAAACCCAAAGTATTGAGGAGCTGAAAAAAGAGTGTTTAAGGGGAATTTCCAACCACAAGAACTTGAGTACAACCACGAGAGTGTCTCAGGCATTAAGTAAGGTACATGACAACCATAGGAATATGAGCTACATCCATAGATACCTAACTATGAGAGGGTCATGGCAACAAATTGACATACAAGGATAAGCTGAGATCAATGATATACTAACATATAGGAGGAGGAGGAGGAGGAGGACAATCCAATATTAATAAGATGAGGAAATATAAATAAGAACGAGGGGAGAAACCAGCATCAGACATAGTGATGTTGGCATAATATATTATAAAAGTTGCATCCCAGTTAAGAAGAGATAAGAAATAGAGACACAGCCGTTGGGAGGTGCCAGAATGATGGCTATTGGTGACAGAGTTAAAGTCAGTGCTGATGAGGAAGATGATGCTCATATTTCAAGATGCTCTGTGAGGGATGGTGAGTATGTGGATGTTCATATATACATTCTGTAGTATTTCTATCCGACTGAGCTGGATTATTTGTGACTATGTCAAACGCATTATTAAACTATCTGTAAATACAGAAGAGTTCCTATAGTATGAGTGTTGCAACTGTGCACATTGGGGTTCCCAACTAAATAACAATTTGAGTAATATCATCCTGATTTCAGGACAAGAACCTATCAACCCTCAAACTGATAAGTGGGAATTCTTAAATAATCAATATAATATGTAATTTATAGATTAAGCTACAACCTTTGTGGAAATCTTAAGTCTGTTTATGCCTAAGGGTCTGCAGGCCACAAATTGAAAATCACCGTTCTATGGTAACAACAACATGTCGCAGACCCATCAGACAGTCTGTAATCCCCTGGCTGATTGAAAGCCTCTGACAAAGATCATTTCACACACTGGTTTCAATTATCCCCTCAGATACCCCAACACAGTTCTCCACGCACTTCATTAGGGAGTATACATATACCTGAGGGCAGAACTGAACACCAAAGTCTTTAATTTTAATATAACTCAGGTCTTCTTACACATTACAACTTTTGCATTATAAAAAGAATTCCTAGTGCTCATTAGCACTTTGCATTACCTCTCTTTCTTGCATCAGCCTCTGGCCCTCTGCCGCATACAAACAATTAGTCTCTTCCAAAAACCTCTGTTCAAATGATTCCTTGTAAACCTATGTAAGAAATTAAATTAATTTAGTTATTAGACTCATGCTTGCAGCTGGCTTTTCTTTTTTTAGTTGTCAAGATGTAAGATAAACAAAATATCCCATGAAACAAATGATTTATCCTCAAGAAAAATGCCAGCTTGACACTACTGGGTATTGAAATTCTTCTTTCACCTGTATTACAAGTACAGAATGACCAACTGCAGTGGGAACTTTATCATCCCACCATTAGAGTGATTAAATTAGGGACTCAGTGTTTGACTTGTCTAAATCCATGACTTCTGTTTAAATCACACAAACAGGCACCTGTAGCCAACATAAGTTACTCAATTTGATTCTCAAGCCAGTAATACAGAACTGGTGATTCCCTGGTGAAATGCTTGGATTAATTACGAACACTATCTCCAAAATAGTCTTCATCCAAGAAATCTGGGGTCTGTCATATTGCTTTGGCCCACTGAGATAAGTAACATGTAGAAGATGAACTGGACTAACCTTTCCCCTCTTCAATGTCTGTTGCTGAACTAGCAAGGATTCCAAGAAGGGATGATCAAGACAAACAAGGAGACTTGTGGAACTGAAGGACTAAAAAGTTTATTTATCACATGAGCTTTTTCAGGAGAAAAATCCCACTTCATCAGATGTTTTGAAGATGGGGAACTTAAAGAATGAGAGGAAAATAAATGCAGAGAAGTCACAGGATCTGCTCAGACTGTTACAGCACATCAAAGCAGTTGTTAGGACTCAAACACTGGGGTATAGCATATAGAGGAAGATGAGGTTAAATCACCTGTTGTAATGAGTCAAAAATCCAAAGCTGTTATTTAGCTCTGAAGAATCACTCAAATCTGCATATTAATTCCAATTCTGCAGTTTCTCTTTGAAGTCTTGAGTTGTTATTCATTTATCTCAGTTCAGCTATTAGCAAATCATCAATGGAGTGATCAGGAAGATTGAAGTGTTCACCTACTGGTTTTTGAACGTTACGATTTCTGATGTCAGATTTGTGCCCATTTATTCTTTTTCACGGAGACTTAAAACCATAGTACCCATATGTGGAAGTCAAGAAACAGACTGACAGAGCCAGGTGGGTACCCCAAAGTCAACTACTACAGGAGAAGCCCAAGAAAGAAAAACAAACAGAACGCCACCAGTCATCACCTATGTAGCCCTTGACTTAATCTATGTTTGTCTTGCAAGCACGTATTCATCTATGTATCATTTATGTAGCCTTAATGAGTTTAAGAAATCCTGCTATTATATTTATAGGGCCTTTTTCTACTTAGCATAAGTTCTTAAATTAGAATAACTTTTAAACTGATCGCTGAAACTCAAGGTACCTTACAGGCCTGTATAAGAAATTATACAGCTTATACAAACAGCTAAAGGGCGTAGGCATAAGTAGGAAACTTAAGATACTAGATTAGTAACTAGACAGGTGGGTCTTGATCATTCATCAGTATTCAGTGATGCATAAATCCAAGAGACTAGATTGTGAAACCCATGTAAGTAGGCAGAAAGACAATTGAGCATTTTCCAGTTTGGACTCCCTGACATTTGGTAGACCACCACAAAACCCACACAAATATCCATAAAGGACAGACATGCATCCCTTATATGGTCAATCACATGCACAAACTCCTTAACCAATGATATAGATGTAGCCATACAATTTTTCGTGTGATGTCCCCATATTTTGGGTGATAGAGGCAGATCTAACTTGCTTTATGTTAAGAAGGGTATAAAAGCCCAAGCCCTGTTACTCAGGGTAGGTTCTTTCTAGCCTTTTGAGCTGCTTCTAGCTTTTTCAGCTTTTGTTCTCAGCTTTTAGCTTTCAGCTTCTTCAGCTCTCAGCAAGTCTTTTCTCTAGAACACAGACCAACTTTATTTTACTTCTCTTATTTGCTAGTTATTTTAAGTTATTTTCATAGGTCTAGAGATAAGAACTAAAGTTACCAAACTCTTTCCTGAGCACTCTTCCTGTCAAATTGAGGTTTTGGAAATCTCTCTCAACCAAGTTGGGAAACCAAGGTGTGAGTATCAATTACAGGGTTTTAAATATCAAATTTAGTTAAATATAAGATTTATTGTATGCATCAAATTGAAGTTAATTGTAATTTGGTTAGATACTTATTGACTCAATTAGCCCTTTCTTAATTCTGTGCTTACCATTTATGCTTTTAGCAGTAAAAGGATTTTATCAAGTTAACATAAGTTGTGTGAGACTTTCAGTAGCAAGCATCACTGGGGGCCTCTTTTTTTTTTAGGTATCTCTGAGGTCAAATTCAGGCAAGAAACCTAAACTCCCCGAACAAGCTCATTAAAACTAATCGACAATCTTAAATTAATTTTTAAATTAAAGGATTTGGCTACACCTACAACCCCCAAATCAGACCTCTATAGCACATCAAGGATCTACAGTCTATTCTACAAGATGATCCCTCACTCTCACAAGCCTTGGTAGAAAGACCTCTCCTCGCTTACGGACAGCCACCCAACCTTAAACAGATACAGATGCTCACCGGCAACTACAAACCTTACAACAGAAACATTAAAGCAGGTACATATCCCTGCAACAAACCACAGTGCCAAACTTTGCCCACATATCTACATAAAAGACACCATCACAGGACCTAATCAAGCCAGCTACTCCATCAAGGGCTCATTCATCTGCTCATCCACCAATGTCATTTATGCCATCATATGCCAGAAATTACCCCCGCCTCATATATTGGCAAAACAGGACAGTCTCTGTGCAGAAGAATAAAAGGGAACAAATCTGACATCAGAAATCATCACATTCAAAAACCAATAGGTGAGCACTTCAATCTTCCTGATCCACTGATGATCTGCTAATAGCTGTGCTCAGATAAATGAACTCCTCAAGGCTTCAAAGAGAAACTATAGAATCTGCACTCATATGCAAATATGATGCTGTTTCTTCAGGGCTAAATAAGGACTTCGGATTTTTTTTCTCATTACAAAAGTTGATTTGACCTCATCTTCCTCTATATGCTCTCCTGCCCCACCTCTGGGTCAGCTCTTTGCCCCACAGGGTGGAACAGCCATTCCAGGGGAGGGGCGAAGGAGTGAAACTCAACCCTTGGGCTAGCTGTTTTCCATCCTGCAGGTGGGGCAAACTGGCCGAAGGTGGAGGCCAGGTTCCACACTCTTGGTCCCCCCGTGCTCTGTGCAGAAGACAGCAGGGAGGGGGTGGGAGGCAGCATGGGGCCTGCATCACTGCCCTCCTCCCCATGGCTGCGCTGCCTCCCACCCCATCCCTGCTACCTTCAGCATGGAGCTGAAGGCAGTGCAGGTGGGGAGAGAGCACAGAACCTGGCCTCCGCTTTTGCCTGGCTCAGCCCACTGCCAGGATGGGGAACAGCCAGGTGTGGGGGACCAGCAGTGCAGGCCCCACACTGCCCTGCTCACAGCAAGACAGCACGGGGCCCATGGAACCATGGTGCCTGGGGCAATCACCCCTCTCGCCCCACCCTCACCCTCCAAGGACAGCCCTACTTACATCCTCCCTTCAAGCATGTGGTACTGGCCACTGTCAGAAACAGGATGCCAGAAACAATGAACCCCAAGTCTAATGCAGTACGGCATGTCCTATGTGCAGCTGCTCATGGAGAGAAAATGAACTGAAATTCCATGAACATGCAATGATGTTCCACTCTATATACCAGATGTGGCCAACCTGTGGCTCTTTAAAGAAAAAAATGCGGCTCCCAAGAGAGCGCAGGAAGGAAGGGCAACATGGGCGGAACCAGGGGCAAGAAATTTGCAGTGGTCAGGGGCAGGAGAGAGGCAGTGGCAGGGTGAGAGCCGGCAGCAGAGGAGCAGCCTTGTGAGAGCTGCAGGAGACAGCAGCATTGTCAGAGCTGGGGGAGGGGCAGCCCTGGGAGACCAGGCAGGGAAAAAGCAGCCTGGGAAAAGCGGGGAGGGGGTGGCATCATGAGAGCCTCACCGGCAGAAAAAAGCAGCATGGTGAGAGCCGGGAAGGGAGGGGGAGCACTGTGAGAGCCAGCAGGGAAAGACAGGCACCCAGAGCAAGTAACTGCCAGATTCAAGTTTACCCCAACAATATTAATTTCTATTCTCCTTGTCTGTGTACATAATGATACAGTCTTTAATTGCATCAGTGCATGATTTTTTAAACACTTCTTTTTTTGATACTGTTTTCTGGATAAATATTTTTAAAACTAGCAACATAAAGTGATCAAGAAAAAGTCTACAATGAACTACAGATAAGTGATGATAATTAGCAATTTAAACCTGAAAAAGAGTTGTAAATTAATTTCCTTTTTTAAAAATCACCTGGTATTTCCAGATATTGTAATATAATGCAAAATTATTTCTCTTGTATTTCTATTTTGAGAATTAAATAAGAACCATCGGAAATGACTGAAAATTGACACAAGTGTTACATCCAAAACCACTGACCACTGTCAAAAGGTTATTAAAAAAAAAAGTCTATTAATTTAAAGAATGTTACAAGTACTTATTATGGATCATGGTTCATTTTCAGCATGCAAATGATTTAGACTTAGGATAGACCACCACTACTGAAAACTGGCTTTAGAAAAAAAATTCCTTAAGCCCATTGAACAAGTGTGCCTGAGACATCAGTTTGTCATCTGTTTGCAGAAGGAACAGCTAGCACATTTATTTTATAAGAAAATTTTAATTAATAGAACTAAGTCAATTACCAAGATAATTTACATTCACTGCAAAGTTCAATAGTAGCACTAGACTTCTACTGATTAAATAGCATTCAACAAGTGCTAATTCTTTTTTGTTGTATAGTCAGAATCTATTTATATTTCAGTGCCGTTTTCATGAATGACTCTATGGGTATCTGAGACCATTAGACGAGAGTAATTGTTGTGAAGGGCTGAGGATAGAAAATTGTGTTGTAAACTTTCTGGAAAAAAATCTCTCACAAATAAAGACTTTACTTTGTGTTATAAAAAACAAATATTGATATTTAGAATTTATACAGGGCCTGACCCCAAACTGAATAAACTCAATCAGATTTTTTCCATAGTATCTTTGTGCATGGACTCCAAAGCACTTACTGAAACAAGCTCTGATCTTGCACTTTCTAGCCCCATAAATTCTCATTGATCTGTTGTGATTCTGGACAGTTGAAAAGGCGTCTGTCCCTGTGTGCATCTCTTCACAGGATTAAGATGAGAGCAGTATTTTCCCTTACTATTGCTCTCTTTTTAAAATTAATTGTGTCTGAGTCCTCAGACCTTTTGTCTTCACTGTCCAAGAGTGTTTTAGTGAACAAGTTTACTGGCAGAAATATTGGCAGGGAAGTGGGGGCATGGTAGGTGCTGGGATGGGGTGGGAGGCAGAAGTGCGGCATGGTTGGGGAGAGCAGAGAAGCAGCAGTGTGGCAAGAGATGGCAGAGAAGCGGCAACAGGGGGTGGGGGAGAGAAGCGTGACATGGTCAGAGAAGCCATAGCATATTTAGATTTTCTCATAGGCCCTAATGCAGCATACTTGCTGTTAAAATAAAATCATGTTTTACAAGTCCTAAACATGATGTGGAATACTAAGAAATGAAAATACAAAGGAGAAAAGTTTAAAACCGAACATAGATTACTTTCCATTTTTGGTGCAACTTACTGCTGTGAAGCATCATACTCTACAGTGAAATTCAAAACACTGTGCAATACTTAGAGATCAGCATCTCAAAGAGCTTTTACCTGCTGCACTTACAAGTTACTGCCCAGAACAAAACAAAACAAAAACAAACTTGCCACGCCACAAGCCTGTATGTAGTGTTCTACATCTAGCAGCAGCTAAATTTTTACTGTATGGGCCTAGTTTCATGGTAATCTAAAATAATTATTATAATATGACATTAGTGGATTAATATTTGCCCCATTTTTATGATAAAATTAAAGTGTGCAATGAATTTTAAACTTAGTAATTTAAGAAGTAGGTAAAAATATGTGGTTGTATGCCTCAGTGCGGCTCTCGAAGGTTTAATAATCGACTTGTGTGGCTCTTGAGTTCCGTAAGTTTGGCCACCCCTGCTATATACCCTTTAAATCCAGCAGAAGCAGCACAATCTCACAGCTACTCTAATGCCTGGGCAATATCAGAGCCTGAGTGAAGAGCCACTGGCTGAAGCTAGGCCCAGGCAAGCCAAGGCAATACCATTTGGGAGGGAAAAGCACTTTGAAAACGTGCTACCACCCTAACATCATCCACCACAGATAGCAACTGCCAGACTCTTTTCTAGTGCTTATAGAGCGTCATGGTTATGAAAAACACTCTTTGTATCTTATAAATTAGTCAGAAAGACTAAGGCCCACTCTGACCAAGTTCAGACTTAGCCACATTCTTTCTGCAAGATGACACTATTCCTCCTCCCGCTCCCCCAGTCTTAAAAAGATTGAGAATACATCACTCCACTAATTCATCACCCCAGCCTTGAATTTTTACACTGGCTCCCTTTTGAAGAGCGACTCTAATTTTAGGTTTCATTTCTTATCTTCAAAGCCTTCCAAGGAAACTGGCCCAAACTATACAAAGAGACACCATCACTTTTTGAGATCATGACCTCACACAGTCACAATGTTTTGAAACAGTCTGATACACAAATGAGATTCATACAGACAGGAACCTTCTCGGTAATTGGCCTCCATGATATCTAAGGAAATAAGGATGAACAGGAGCCTCATTGCTCTCAAACAAACTGTAAAACTCAGTTCATTAACTTGGCTTTCACCTAACCTTTTTCTGTGGGGATGTGGAAGGAGAAACAGCACTCCACATGTGATTTTACTGGAGAAGCTATCAGGATTTCACACATTATGGCAGCAAGCATGATAAAAACACCTTGATTAGGTATCATTAGGCTATCTAGCACAGAACTAGAAGTACCTGTTCTACCTGATCCATAGGAGTGAACTGTAACTAAACACACAGATAATTAGACGGAATGAAGAAAGGGATGATAGTCTGATCTGCTCTGCTGGCCAAAGTTAACGAACTACTGTTAAACCCTAACCCCTTAAAAATTTGACATGTGAAAAAAGTGATACAGATATAAATACCTGGGCAAATAAAGAGATTTCTGGCAAAAAGAATGCACAAGTCAGATCAACATCTTCCAGCACAGACATTCATTGAGCATTACTCAATCTAAAGACAATGATTGACAGAAGTTTATCTTCACCCTTTGTAACAGACTCAAAGGGGGATTATGTACTTATTTTTCAGATGAGCTTTCATGGGAGAAAATTCCACTTCGAAGTGGGATTTTCTCCCATAAAAACTCATGCAATAAATAAATCTAGTAGTCTTTAAGTGTCACAAGACTCCTTGCATTCTTTGCTTAACTAGACTAACACTGCTGCCCCTTTGGAACTTATTTTTCATATGTACCACAGACAGTTATGGATGACAGTTAGGAGACTTAGCATAAAAAGCAGAAACTTAGCCAGACTGGGCTTGAAATGCCTCATCAGAAAAGGGGCTATTGGTCTTCTTACACTTCCCCTAGTATCTCAGCCTTGTTTAAACATCCTGTGAACAAGGAGTGCCTATCTAAACTAAGGACAGCCAAGCTAAAGAATTTTCAACCATACTGAGACTATATCACATGTTGAATGTGACAGAAGGCTCAAATTTACCTGAATAAAATGTGTGAAAATGATTACTCCACTAACAATACATTTGTTAGTCTTTAAAAGCGACACAGAACCCCTTATCAGTATGGATATAGTATGGTTTCCCAGGTTTTTGGGGGGATGGGAGAGTTGGGAAGGATGTTGCAACTAGCACAGTCACTTACTTGTATCATTCAAATGAGTATCCTTAGGAAACAGCTACTCTTGTACATCACAGGATTAGAAAGGTCCACAATTTGTGTCTACCTTTAAATATGGCAGCTATTAGTAAGGATTGCTATACTTACTTGTAGATCAGACAGCATGCTTAACAGACTTCGCAACAAGCTTCTGTCCACAGCTTCACCATTCCGTTCCCGTTCAATCAGCAGGAGGATTCCATCAATAGTCTTGCTCTGAACTAGTTTATCACTAATAATGTGTTTTCTAAACAGCTCAAGCCCCATATCCCTGTATATTGAAAATTATTAACAAGTTAAAAAAAATCTAACAATTCATTTTACAGAACATTCCCAGATAAAAACTGCTATCACACATTATTTAATTCCTGAAGTTTACAGGGAATTTTACAGAAATTAGAACTTTATGTATTATATACATCAAATATAAAAACTGGGGGAAAGTAATATTTAGTCTTTACAAAAACAATAACTGAATTGTTATTGAAATGTTAGCAGGGGACTTAGAGGTACCTACCATATAGAATGAAGCATTGAATTCTGAAGCACATATGTACGATCCAAAAATAAGAAAATGCTTCTGATCATGATCTGCAAACATAAAACTGATTGAACCAATTGTCCTTTCTGCTTCCAAGCATACAGCATTGTATTATACATTAAAATTTGTATTCATTAATTGATGTGTAAGATACCTAACTTACACATTCTGCATTTTTTAGAACTATTGTTATAAAATAGTTTTTATAATAGTTTTATAATTTTATTATAAAATTTGTTTTTTGGGGTGTTTTTTTTTTTTTTATAGTTTATAGTTGTACATCTTCATACCAATACTGGCAAAACACATAATTACAAGCCCTGTAGTCAACTCTGTGAGCCATGAAGATGGCAAAATATCTTGCACTATTTCTACTCTTCAAACACACAAGCAATTCACCAATATGCTTCCAATTCACACCATGCAATGGTGTAATTCTATTAGACATTAAAAATGTATTTTTAAAAAGCAGTTTTATGATGGGAAGCAAGGGATAATGCAATACTACTTTTGTCTATGAAAATCAGCTCTCCTTTTTCCCCCCCAGCATTTTACTGGGAATACTTATCAATACTTCTCATTACCAACATGAACTTATCTGTTGTCTTAATTTTTCCAGATCTCTTATAGCTTGTGAACAGGGGAGTTTGAGAGAGAAGGAGTTGGTGAAGCCCTGAGGCGGCGGCGAAGGCAATCCCCCAGCTGAAGAAGCAAGGGAGAGAGCGAAGCTTGGGTGAGTGTATTACTAACTGTGTGTTTGGGTCTTTCCCTACAGGTGATTTCTGTAAGTTATTAGCTACTGTGGGAATCGGGACTGTGAGGGTGTGTTCTTTGGGTCATTGTTCCCTGCCCACCTTTGATCACCAGCATCCATCAGCCTTGTGATCACTCTTCCCCTGTGTGTTTAACAAGCGGCAAGGGCTGACCTAGGCAGAGATCTTAAAAGCCAGTGGCTGAGCGACCAAAGGGAGCTTGCAAACAGGGGAGTTTGGTGAGGCCATACTGGTGAAGAGGAGTCGCACTGCTTGCGCCAGCGCCCCTTCTGTCTCCTCCACCTGTGCCTGTAGCCAGGCAGACATCCTGAGCATGGATATCTCTACCCAGATCCTGGTGTGGACTTGCAGGGACTGCAGCTCCCTGTCTCCAACATCAGGCTGGGGAGATGAATCAATGTGACAGGTGTCTTCAGGTGGGAGAGTTACTGGAGGAGGTGTCTAGGCTAAGGAGTATCCACACCCTGGAGAAGTTCCTCAATAGCATCCATGAGGAGAGATGCAAGGAAGAGGACACTCTCCAGGTGCCAGAGACTACTGTCGCACCACTGGAGAAGGATGGGATGCCTATGGCAGAGAGAGGACACTAACAGCTGGTTACCTCTGGCAGCAGACAGTGCTCCACCCCTGCTCCCGTCCCTCCCTCCACTGTGGTGAAGAACCATTATGCAGCGCTAGTGATTATGGATGAGGTGGAACAGGAAACGCCATGCACCCCCGAGGCTGGGAGGATCACAGCCACCACAGCTGGGAGGAAACGTAGGGTTGTGGTGGTTGGGGACTCACTTCTGAGGGGGACGGAGGCACTCATCTGTCGCCCTGACAAGACCTCGCGGGAGGTATGCTACCTGCCAGGTGCCTGCATCCAAGACGTTACGGAGGGATTCTCGAGAATCATCCACCCCTCTGACTACTACCCCATGCTTCTCATCCATATGGGAATCAATGATACTGCGAGAGGTGATCCTCAGCAGATCAAAGGTGACTACAGGGGTCTGGGAGCGCGGGTGAAGGAGTTCGGAGCACAGGTGGTGTTCTCCTCGATCCTTCTGGTCAAGGGTAGGGGCCTGCGTAGAGACAGATGCATCCAAGAGGTGAACGCCTGGCTGCGAAGATGGTGTTGTCAGGAAGGCTTTGGCTTCCTTGACCATGGAATGCTGTTCCAGGAGGAAGGACTGCTAGGCAGAGATGGACTCCATCTGTTGAGGAAGGGGAAGAGTGTATTCGGACATCAACTGGCTGACCTAGTGAGGAGGGTTATAAACTAGGTTTGAAGGGGGAAGGAGACCAAAGCCCACAGGTAAGTGACAATGTGGGAGACCTGGGGGAAGGGATGGAACTTGGGGGGGGGGAACGGGGACTGTAACACCAGGGATAAAAGAGAAGGTAGTTGGAACGTGTGTGTGTGTGGGGGGGGGGATTGAATAATTATGTTACATGTTCTAATGAAGCTTTAATACCCGAGGCAGGTGCAGGAGGACAATCCCAGGAGAAAATACAAGGAGGTAGATGTAACAGAACTGAAAGTCGACTTGGGAAAGTAGGGCAATTGGCCTGGTATCTTAGATGCCTGTACACGAATGCAAGGAGCCTGAGAAACAAGCAGAAAGAATTGGTAGCACTGGCGCAGACAAGGAACTATGATATAATTGGAATAACAGAGACATGGTGGGATAGCTTGCATGACTGGGGCTCTGCCATGGATGGGTATAAGTGGTTCAGGAAGGACAGGCAGGGAAAAAGAGGTGGAGGAGTAGCACTATATGTAAAAGAGCTCTATGACTGCTCAGAGCTCCATTATGGAAGTGAAACCAAGCCAGCTGAAAATCTGTGGGTTAAGCTTAGAGGAGAGAGCAACAAGGGGGATGCTGTGGTGCATGTCTGCTATAGACCTCCAGACCAGAAGGAGGAGGTGGATGAGGCATTCTATGGACAACTACCAGAAGTTTCCAGATCACAGGCCCTGGTTCTCATGGGGGGACTTCAATTACCCTGACATCTGCTGGGAGGCCAATACAGCAGTGCACAGGCAATCCTGGAAGTTTTTGGAGAGTGTTGAGGACAACTTCCTGATACAAATGCTGGAGGAACCAACTAGGGGCCTTGCACCTCTTGACCTGCTGCTCACAAACAGAGAAGAATTGATTGGTGACACAGAAGTTAATGGCAACCTGGGCAGCATTGACCGTGAGATGATAGAGTTCAAGATGCTGATTAATGGAAAAAAGAAAAGAAAAGCAAAACGCAGACCCTAGACTTCAGAAAAGCAGATTTTGGCTCCCTCAGGGAACTGATGGGCAAGATCCCTTGAGAGGCTGATCTGAAGGGGAAAGGTGTTCAAGAGAGCTGGGTGCATTTTAAAGAAACCTTGCTAAGGACATAGGAAAATAGCATTCCAATGAGCAGGAAGAACAGCAAATGTGGAAGGCACCCAGTGTGGCTTAACACAGAACTCTGCACGGAGCTAAAGCATAAAAAGGAAGCTTACAGGAAGAGAAAGCTTGGACAGATGACTAAGGAGGCATATAAAGATATTGCTCGGGACTACACGGATAAAATCAGAAAGGCCAAAGGACAACTGGAGTTGCGGCTAGCAAGGGATGTGAAGGATAACAGGAAGGTGTTCCATAAGTATGTCAATAACAAGAAGAGGGTCAGGGCTAGTGTAGGTCTCTTACTGAATAGCGCAGGTATCCTCGTGATGAAGGATGAGGAAAAGGCTGAAGTTCTCAATGCTTTTTTTTACTTCAGTTTTCACAAGGAGGGCCAGCTCCCAGCCCACTACACTGGGCACGACAGATTGGAGAGAAGAAGAGAGGCCCTTAGTGAGAGGAGGTCAGGTCAGGGACTACCTAAAGAAGCTGGATGTCCACAAGTCCATGGGGCCGGACAACCTGCATCCAAGGGTGCTGAGGGAGTTGGCCGATGAGGTAGCAGTACCACTGGCCATTATCTTTGAAAACTCGTGGCAAACAGGAGAGGTGCCAGAGGACTGGAAAAAAGCAAATATAGTGGTGCCTATCTTCAAGAAAGGCAAAAAGGAGGATCCAGAGAATCACAAACCTGTCAGCCTCACCTCAATCCCTGGAAAAATCATGGAGCAGATTCTAAAAGAATCCATCCTGAAATACTTGGAGGAAAACAGAGTGATCAGGAACAGTCAGCATGGATTCACCAAGGGTAAATCATGCCTGACCAACTTCATCGCCTTCTATCATGAGATGACTGGATTTGTGGATGCAGGAAGAGCTGTTGATGTGATATACCTAGACTTTAGCAAGGCTTTTGATGTGGTTTCCCACAGCATTCTAGTCAGCAAGTTAAGGAACTATCGGTTGGATTGTGTGGACTGTAAGGTGGATAAAAAACTGGCTAGATCAACGGTTTCAGCAAGTAGGAATCAATGGCTCCATGTCTAGTTGGCAACCAGTAATGTGTGGTGGGCCCCA
>ML682228.1:198934-239234 GCA_007922195.1 Podocnemis expansa
ATTAATGATCTGGATAATGGGATTGACTGCACACTCAGTAAGTTTGCGGATGACACCAAGCTTGGGGGAAACGGTAGACATGCTGGAGGGCAGGGACAGGATTCAGGGAGACCTAGACAAATTGCAGCAGTGGGCCAATAGAAATCTCATGAGGTTCAACAAGGACAAGTGCAAAGTCCTGCACTTGGGACGGAAAAATCCCATGCACTGCTACAGGCTGGGAAGCGATCAGCTAAGCAGCAGCACTGTAGAGAAGGACCTGGGGGTCCTGGTGGATGGGAAGCTGGATATGAGTCAGCAGTGTGCTCTTGCTGTCAAAAAGGCCAATGGCATACTAGGCAGCAAAGCAGCAGCATTGCCGGCAGATCGAGGGATGTGATTGTTCCCCTCTATTCGGCACTGGCGAGGCTGCATCTGGAATACTGTGTCCAGTTTTGGGCTCCCCACTACTAAAAGGACATGGACAAATTAGAAAGAGTCCAGCAGAGGGCAACAAAAATGATCAAGGGGCTGGAGCACAAGACCTATGAAGAAAGACTGAAGGAACTAGATTTATTGAGCCTGTAGAAGACAAGACTGAGGGGGGATTTGATAGCAACCTTCAACTGCCTGAAGGGATGCTCCAAGTAGGATGGAGCTCGGCTGTTCTCAGTAGTAGCAGAGGACAGAACAAGGAGCAATGGTTTCAAGTTGCAGCTGGGGAGGTCAAGGCTGGATGTTAGGAAAAGCTTTCTTACTAGGAGGGTGGTGAAGCACTGGAATGGGCTACTTAGGAAAGTGGTGGAATCTCCATCTTTGGAGATATTTAAGGTTTGGTTAGACAAAACCCTGGCTGGGATAATTTAGTGAGAGTGGTCCTGCTTTTTTGGCAGGGGGTTGGACTAGAAGACCTCATGAGGTCCCTTCTAACCCTATGATTCCAAGACAAATTTAAGTGAAGACACACGCACATCAAAGTCAACACAAAGCCACTTACACAACCTACCTTGTAGTGTAGAGAAGGCCTAAATGGTGGGTAGAGAGGACGGAAGATAAAAATATTGATCCTATCTATAAACCAGGAAGGAGGTCTGCTATAGGATATTCCCTCTACAAAGACTTCCAAACAGAGTAGCTGTTTCTTTTTAGGTAAACAAAGCCTCACTGAGAATCACGAAAATTTTCCAGACTAGGTATAAAGTTACTCATACATCTTTACCACGACAACAAAAATGCTACTGACATTTTATTGGTCAACAGAAATTAATGAAACTATTGAACGCAGGCAAGCAGGTAACTAGAATTTTGTAAGACTGATTTAAAGATATGCAAGTATTCAGTATGGAATATCTATATATTTGTTTTATCAATTGCAATTGTGAGACCTTAAAAATAATAGTTTAAAAAGCAACATCACACTGTAATTCTGTGCACAAGAAAAGGATATTCTCTGAACTGGAGGATTTGTGCTTTTACGTGATCTTCACAGACTTGCCAGAGCTGTTTGTACAGCGTAGGGGACACTTTGTTAGAACAGAGGTTTTCAACTGCCTAAAAAACAAAGAGTTACAAATGAACTAAAGAAAAATTAATCAATGATTTCCTGTCCAAAGTTCTTGGTGCATGTTCCAACATAATATAATGTAAGATGCTCAAAGAAATTATTTTAATCTGTAATGTTTTTATCTAAACTAAAAAAAGAATTATTGCTAAACTGTATTTTAATCAAATTGTGGGGGAGGGGGAGCAATCAGTATTCCATAGAATTTTTCATTTTAATTCCTGTTTGCAGTGTTGTTGTGGGAGTGTTGGTCCTAAGAGATTAGAAAGATAACGTGAGTAAGGTAATATCTTTTATTGGACCAGCTTCTGTTGGTGAAAAAGGCTGCTTCTCTCTCTCATCAACAGACATTGGTCTAATAAAAGATACTGCCTCGTTCACCTTACCTCACTTTCTTTGCGTCTTCCACATTGAAATGCAAAATGTTACAATGCCTAGCTCTGGGTGTTGAATTTCTTTGCCAAGGTCAAGAGATTTTATGTACTTGATTTGTTTAGCATCTCTTGAAAATTCTTTCTGTTTTTCCTTGTTTGTCCTTGACAAGCCTTCCTGCTAGTGTAAGTTTGCAGTTATAATCGTGCAGAGGCAATATCAAAAGGACTTTATCACCACCTCTTTCTGCATCCACCAGTAATATTATCCGCATGCTTCCTCTTTTCTTTACTCTGCTTTTTGCTGTTTTGTTATCTTTGCAGGGCCGGCGCTAGGTGGTAAGCAGCCCCTGCGTTGCAGGGGGGCGCTGGCATTTGAGGGGCGCCAAAAGGGGACAGCGCCGTGGCACTCCCCTGATGATGTCACTCTGCTGCGAGGGGGCGCCACAATCCCCAGCACTGGCCCTGTATCTTCCTTTTTAAAAGACACTTTTTTTTGCTGCTCCTTTTTTGTGGGGTTGTTCATGTTTGTTTTGACTTGTTTCCTTTCTTTCATACAGTTCTACATAGCCTTGCTTATCCAGATTTCAGGTTAATTTGTCTGGAAACCAGTTCCAGTTGGTAAGGTTATACTGAATTACAACAGAGACCTTGGCAGATCAATATTGACTTCTTATGGTTTTTCAAACTCCTGTAGCAATGGAAATCTATTCCTCAGTTCACTTTGAAATTGCTGCTGCAATAGCTTGCCTATTAGACTTTTGTTGTCCTCTTTTTTCTTTTTTTTTTTTATGATTTAGGGCAAGGCTCCTTTCTTCCTGAGTCGCTCTTTAATCCTGCCATGTAGCACTTAAAGTAACCCAGTTTTCTGTCATGTCATTTTCATGAAGATTTGGTAGCATAAATTTATGCCTTATTAGGAACATATACTGTATACTTGGAGGCCTCAGAGCATAGTTTTAAGTCCCTTTCTCCTACAACATAACCAAAAATTATAATAAAGACTCAATGCAACGTAAAAAGAAAACAGTAGTGGAAGCTTAAAATGACGTGGGGCTCTTTAACAAGCATTCGGTGTTTCAGTCCTCTTATTTTCAAAATATATGATATCAGTTTAATTACATAGGAATACAACACTATGCTTCTGCTGTGAGACATTAGGAAATCTTGACCTATTACAAAATTCATACAATGAAATAGCTGAGAGGCACACTTCCAACACCAGAATGTAAGTGACACTTACTTTAGCTTAACTTTCACCTGTATGTAAGGCGAACAAACCTATGTCAAATTAGTTTTGTACACAGTGATGTTGTACTCATGTTGGTGCCAGAATATTAAAAGACACAATGCTGATAAGAATATCTTTTACTAAACCAACTTCTTTTGGAGAAAGAGACACACAGACAGGCAAGTTGTCAAGCTTTGTGTAAGTTTGAGAGCTTGTTCCTCTCACCACCTCTGAACTTTGTCTTATAAAAGATATCCTCTCACTCACCTTCTCTCTCTAAGTTAGTTTTGCCAAGTTTAAGTAAATCTATAAAGTTTTACCAAAGGACTTAAGATTTCTTTTAAAATTAATTTATCCAGAATTATAGATACATACCAAAGGAAATTTTTTGAAGACAATAATTTAGAACTCTTTTGAAATGTAGTAATGGAAAGTACAAAGGGGTCATACTAGATAAGCCTTTTTCATTATCATGGGAAATAAACAACAGGAAAAGGGGGTGAAAAGTGAGTAGTAAAGAGAGGAATGCAAGGGTGGGAAAGGGAAGAAAGTGGTGAGAGTGAACAGAGGAAAAAGGAGGAAGATGAGGTTCTGAGAGTTTAATAAGAAATGAAAAATTAAGTATAAACTAATAGAACTAGAACAAAGGAACCAAAAAGGGAAAATATAGTTGGGGGGGGGGGGCAAAGAAAAGGAAAAAATTAAGGTTAGAGACAAATCAACAAAAGGCTCTATAGATGATAACGTGGATTACAAAAGAAAAAGTAAATTTTAAAGATTTCCTACAATAATAGAAAGCCCCGGGGTTAAAGAAAGCTAGAACGAACACCCCAGAATGGCATTCTGGGGCCTCCTATTTTTAGGGGAGGCAGCCTCCTGGCCCCCCCTAAAAATAGAGGAATGCACTGAAACGCTGCATTCCAGGGCCCCCTAAAAACAGAGGAATGCACCAGAACACAGCATTCCAGCGCACTCCCCCAGGGCTGGCTCAAGGGGCCACGCACAACTGGCAGCCACAGCCAGACGACACAGTCTTCCAGCCAGTAGGGAACTGCCCCAGGCTGGGCCTGGGAGTTTTTAAAACTCCCACCCTGAGCATGCTCAATTAGAGTAGCATCAGGGCCAGAGCCTCACTCCAAATGGCGGCCTGGTAAGGGGGCCCCGGAGGGGTGGGGCCTTTAGGTGAGCCAGCCCAGCAGGGAAAAGCCTCAGGGGAGGGGAAACCTGGCAGCAGGGTAGGGGCCAGCGGCAGGACTGGGGTTGGGGGGGGGGGGCTTGGAGTGTCTGGGGAAGCAGGTGAAGCTGACGGGCGGTGGTTAGGGAAGGGGTTAGAGGGACTCGGGGGAGGTGGGCTGAGGAGGAGTGAAGGGGGTTGGGGGGCTCAAGTGGGGACATGGGAGCAGGGAGCTTAGGGACTGGGACTGAGGAAGACATGGGGAAAGAGTGGTCTGATGGGCGCAGGCGTTTGTGGGACAGTAGCTGGGTTGAGGGGGAAGGCATTTGAGGGGCAGTAGATAGTGTGGAGGTAAGCATTTGAGGGGCAGTAGCTGGAGTGCGTGAGGGGGGCCCAAAAATTTAGGAGGGTTCCGGGGCCTGCCAAATGATACTTTAACCCTTGAGTAAGTCATAGTATGTAAAGTGAAAGAAAGGACAGGGAAAATTAAACCAAAAGAAAAAGAAAAGTGACAATAAGTTTTAAAATGTGATTTAAGTGGAAAACACATTTGTGCTGAAGATCATAGTATTTCAGCTACATGTGCATCTATAGCTAAAATTAATACAAATGAGATATGAAGATCAAGCACCTTTTTTTACATATTTAACTGATAAATGTTGAAAACTAAAGGACAAGGTAGGAAGAATATGGAAGAGAAGAATAAGTGAGATATATGAAGAGCAACAACACTGATTCCTGGGAAGCAATGGAGCAACAACTTTACTTCCCTACTTAGTTCTCTGAGGAAAATGAATATTTTACAAATTTCTATATGGACCAATAGCAGAAAGTGATCATTCTCAATTTGTTAATAAGATTAAACCTTGATGTACACATAAAGCAATACTACTATTAAAGCATCATTACAAATGATACAATAATTACACATTTTCATTAACTGAAGAACCAGAATATCCAAATGCGTACACACTCCAAGTTTATGATTTCATATTACACATACCGTAAACTATGTAAACCACTGATGTACAGTTGGTCAGAGGCGTCCACACCAGGCTTATTGTGCCAGTGGAGTGTGCCTATACTAGGTGTGCTTGGAATACTGCAGTGAGCAGGGCATTGTAAGTAACTATTCCCACAGCGCAATCAGCTGCAGACGGCATTGTGAAGAGGCTGACATGTCTCATGGGACCAAAGCAGTGTCACAGGATGAAATGGCTTCAACTTCCTGTGATGCAGTTTTCTCCCTCACTACCAATATTAATAGCAAACAGCCTATACTTTGAGCCTTTTCTCCCAAAAGCCTAGATTAACTGAAAAACACATGGAGTCCACCCAGCTGTGCACTCTTGTGAGCACCACAAGCACCCCACGCCTTATCCTGAAGTATTTCAGAGCCCTGGACTAGCCAATTCTGAGGTCAACACTGATACCCGCCACCCATACTGCAGGTATGTTAGGGAAACCATGGTCGAGGGAGCCGAAAAGCAGCATGAGTGTTGGAAAAAAAAAACAAGTCTTGTGACACTTAAAGACTAACAGATTTATTTATCACATGAGCTTTTGTGGGAGAAAAGTAGTACAAGCACTGATAATAACATCTGTCTCCCCTAAGTGACCATATGTGATATCAGTCTCCTCAGGTTAACAAAGGCGGCAAGGAAGCAGACACTGCAACCATCTAAGGGGACAGATCTGGTCCTTGTGCTGCTACGCTGTGTAAAAAAATTAATACTGTAGGGGTGTTGGCAAGTGTTTTATCATGGTAACAAAGAACTGTAGAGTACCTACATGAACGTTTACTGGAGATTTCCATGGAAGATTCCCCAGCCATCCCTGTGCACAAAAAGCCTCTTACAGAGAGCACCCTCTGGGTAGCTGAAGCAGCCACTGTCAAGCAGATAACCACTGCATCTAACTTTGTTTTTCATAATGAATATAAAAACATAAGATAATGTAATCCCTATGGTTTGATTGGAACTCCCTACTCAGCAGAGGTGCCTTCCCAAGATCAGACTCAGCCATGATGCTGCCCTACACCAAGCTGGACTGCTCTGGGGTTTAAAATAGCTGCTGGCTGTCAGCAAGAATGGATCCCCTGATCATGTGTTTCCCATTCTCCTCCTATTCCTCATCAAGGAAGTCCTCACTGTTGCTGCCTGAGATGGGTCAGGACTCAGAAACCTGGGAGATATCCATGCTGCAGTGGTGGTGCCGCTCCCCAGAACTGTATGAGGCTCACTGTAGAAGCACCACATCTGCAGTACAGAGCCTAAATGACTGTATACTTTCCTTGTCTTTGGTACACCTGCCAAAGTTCTATGATTTTCACATGGCTCGCTACATACTCCTGGTATAGCCTTTCTCCTTCAACCCCCCCCCCCCCCATCTTTTCACTGATGCATGTATCTGTGGTTGAACTGGAGCTATGTCTGCGCAGACTCTTCTCCACAAAGACCAATAAAATCTACCACCTCCTGTATAACCCAGACTGGAGCACATCTGGGATGTTTAGCTGCCATGAGCAGTTGGGCTGTTGATCTCTCTAGGCTGATCAAACAGGAAATAGGAATTCAAAAATTCCCAGGGCTTTAACAGAGGAGGGACTGTTTCCTGTGTATGTGGCCGCTGTGCAGCCGAGTTGAAATAATATCCAGAGCCACCCCAGCACAGTTCTGTGGGACACTGCCTAAGGACCAATTCAGCCAACTTACACAATCCTGTGTCCACACTGATTTGATGTAGATGGGTCAACATCTAATTAAGTGCTACAACTCTCACAACAGTTGAATAATTAAGTCTATGTAACTAGCGAGCTATATCAGTGGAAGGGATCTGGTAGCACAGGAGTTGGCAACCTTTGCCAGCCCCCATGCCAGCCCTGCCCACCACACCCTCAGATGGTGCCAGGGATGGGGCCAAAAGGGAGTGGGGCCAGGCCTCCGGTTTGGGGCAGTGGCTAGCTCCCCTCCCCTACTGCTGGCAGGCAGCCTCAGGGTCCCAGCTGTGGCCAGCTTCTGCCCCCACCAGCAGGTGGCCTCAGAGTCCTGGCCAGGATCAGCCCTCAACCCTGCTGGCAGGCAGCTTCCAGCTCCAAAGTCAGAGCTCAAAGCGGACAGGCGGAGCCGCCCTGCTCCCCTCTCCTCCAACTCTGCTCAGCAGAGGGCAGAGTCAACAGAGGCCAGGAGAGCCGTGCACTGCAACTTCTTTGTGAAGTGCGGTAACCAGGAAAGCACTGCCACGGCACGCGGCTCTTGCCACCCGGCTGTGCAACAGCAGGAGGAGTGGGGCTGCATGCCGCTCAGGCTCAGCCCCCGTGCCATTTTTGAGACAGGTGCCAGGGGTTGCTGACCCCTGTGGTAGCAATGAACACACATACTATCCGGTTGACATACAGTGGCTTCTGTTAACCTTAGTTTGTAGTGATGATCAAACCTTGGAGGCAGAATTAGGGTTATTACCCTAACAAAAAATTCCATAGGTGTGTTAATGAGTGGTATCAGCCTTGCTGCAAACTACACACTTAGCTGCACATTACTAGTCTTTAACAACATTGTAATGGTAAGTTTCGTTT
This sequence comes from Podocnemis expansa, assembly GCA_007922195.1. Classification (NCBI taxonomy): domain Eukaryota; kingdom Metazoa; phylum Chordata; order Testudines; family Podocnemididae; genus Podocnemis; species Podocnemis expansa. The sequence goes on from ML682228.1 coordinate 206,825, forward strand.
GAAACACTACCCCAACCTTAACCGTTAGCTAAATAGGTATACTGTTTGGGAACTCAGCAAAACTACCCTTAGAATTTCTCTCTTAAAATTGGCACTCAGGACAGAAAAAGTGCATTATGTTCCCCAAAAGCAGCACTCCAACTTAGCTGTCATATTCAGAAGATACTTGTTTATACATAAGCCGAGTGCTCTGCAATGACTCTAACTAGAGGTGACATTGGGATGGATAACCAATGGGAGGTTTATATTCAACAAGAATGATCACAACCTCCTTGCCAATTATGGAGTCAAGGAAAAACATGTTTGGTCATTGTTACTACCTGGACATTCAGAAGCAACCAAGAATCTGACAAGAGCACAAAGTAGCAAGCATGAGTGACAAATGACAAATGAATTACTTCCATTAAAGGAAAGAAATTACTTTTATTTCCTCCAACTGAATCCCTCCAACCAACATTTTTTCTGCATCATGTGAGGAGACAGAATGCTGCTTAGCTGTCCTCCAGAAATGATGAACAAAGATATAAAATTGGCTGTCACCTGCACAATAACAGTACTGTACTCCACACTTCCTCATATATATATACTGAGCTGGATGACAGACTAGAATCCTGAGGTTCACCACAAGATACATATACATGCTGGATCCCCCAAGAGAAGGAAAAGAGAATAGGTCACAAAAGCAACCCCACCTACCAGCAGTTACTCATGGTCAATGGTACTAAACATTGCCAGTAGATTTAAAAGAATCAGCACAGACCCTATGAGCAAGCATCACAAAAGAATAAAGGCAAAGTGATGCACACCTTGTCGGCACCCAGAAAAATCAATGCGATTCAAAAGCCTGGGTAAGTCTCTAGACCTCCTGTACAATGAAAGGTGAGAGACAAACATCTCAGAACGGGATTCAGAGAAGCAAAAACACTAGGCAACTCCACATATAAAATTTCCAAAGGGTGATACAAAGGAGTGGGGTGTGTCCCAAACCAGGGTTTCTCAACCTTTAGTGGTCCTGGGAACACCTGAAGGTATTAATTACTTTACTTGGAACACCTGATGAAAACTTCCTCGAAAAAGCCAGTATATAGCGAAATGAAGCACCTGGAAAATTTCATTTGGAGTGGCAAATTATGCGCATATGATTTTTATTAATGCAATATGGGCATCATATAAGCTGTACTGGGCAGTGGAGGGCTGAATAGTACTGGGGGAAAGTCTAGGATTTCAGGACTGCTGGGGATCACTATACAATATAACCAAGGCTTGTTACAGTCAAAGTGTGGCTGGCAGACTGCAGCACACACAGACACAGCTGGGAGTGACTTATTTGCTAAAGGCTGTTTGTGAGCAGTCCAGTCTGGGGACTGCAGTAACAAAGCAGTGTAAAGAACACCCCATGTAAGAGGACAGAAATGACACAACTACGCATTAATTTCTAGATTGTACCTTGGGTATATCACAAAGGGAAAGATAAAATACAACTAATTCACTTGAGCCAGGAGATACATCAGCAGCAGTGAAGTAGCAGTGCATTTCTTCTTTAGTGCATCATATATAAAAATAAATTCAGCTATGTTTAGCAAATGTTATCTAACTCCTTCACCCTAAGACTGAGTTTTCTATTGCATATTACAGTTCTTGTCTACACTACCATGCAGTTTGGATTACATTGATGTGAACTAGGAACCTTTTAGATTATACCCACAGCATTCACGCCGGGGATTTACAGCACAGCACTTTGGTGTACACTGCTATTCAAACCTGCATAGACAGAAGCTACTAGACAGTGTAGCCATAGCCATTGAAATGGAGAACTGAAATGGACCCACATATTTATCTATTCTGTCCCCCTCAGCACAGATGCAGGATCTCCAATGATGCGTTTTTGAGAATATGTTAGACAAACACTTGTCCTGGATGGTCTGAGTACACTTAAACTCAGTGACGGTGGTGTGGGGAAAATGGAATAGATGAACTCTCAAGGTCCCCACATGTCTCTGATTCTATATTAGGAAATCACCAGCGCTAGTGTAAAGGAATTTCAAAGCATTTGAAAAGCACTGCTCTGTTTATTTTTACCTTTAGCTGAACTGAAAGCTCCGATAGATAATGAAGAGTAAGACTTTGCATTATGGTGCAACTATTATTTCTACAAATCACTACTTTTTTCAAGAATGCCCAAGCCAAACATTCTAATAAATACTTTAGGCCTAGATACTATTACTGCAAATTTTCTGCCAAGTATGAAAATTCAATGACCATGTCTAATTAAGAGTTCACTCAGCCATAATTTTTGTCAGGAATCAATAACAAACCTCGGAATGAGAGATACTTATAGTTTTTGGTTGCACGGCAAACCAACCTATTTAAAGCATTAAGCTTCTGCAGGCCTGCTGACCTCTTCTCCTAGTAATGGATAAAGACCATAAAGATCAGATCTAGACACACAAGCTCTTCCCTGTTCATGGATTTCACATCAAAAATCAAGCAGTTGAAATTATCTGTAACCACATTTCCAGTTGAGGTTGAATTATCCTCTCGCTCCTCTCCCAGGTGAACAAACAAGCAAGCACAGAAGCAAACTGTGGAATCTTGTAAATTTGCACTGATGACTGAAAAACCTATTACCGATTAATGAATTAAGCTTTTCAAATTAGTGTATGAACACATGAAACCGTAATTTCCTTGTCTCCCACTCCCCCCAACAGTGTATACAGAAATCCATTCCTTCAAACCCACCAAAATTTTTGTCCAGGTCTTGACGACTTCATGGCCATGCTACTATAATTACCTCTTGACAGTTGCAAACAAATCAAACTAAATTACAGACATCTGAGTGTTTTACAAATAAGAATGTAATATATATAATTTTTCAGCCTCTGAGCTTAAAATCCTTAGATATTGATCAATGTTTTTCAATTGGAATTTTGCTGCCCTACTATTCCCAGTATCCAAACGACACACAATCAAGTTGTTCATTTAGAAAAACAAGCTCTTTCTCTTTGATTCTGGGTTAAAAAGTATTTTTAGAAATATATGTTAAAAGCCTTCAGATGATCAGGGAGAAAAGGGCAATCAAGTCTTTACCAGATATAACTATTTTTAAGTCTTTGTCATTCACGTGCAATGCAAACTGCTAGCTACCCAGCATCAGCTTTTGCTGATGATCCCAGACATGCCAAAGAACTCCAGTGAAACCTGCAGACGATTTCTGGTGATATGCAATTTCTTAGGTCCCAGTACCGAAATGAGTTCCACTCATGCACATGTAGAAACTCAGGCATTTCACTTTCACTCAGTAGTCAACCTGTGTGGTGCATCTTACAGGACCAAGACCTTGGTTTGGCAATTTTGCTGTTACTGAAATTAACAAATATTCTTCCTTTTTGTGCCATAAAACACATAAGCTATAAAAAAAAAAATATGGAGGAAAATGACAAAGCTGGACCTATTTAAAAACAAAACAGAGAGAAAGTAAAGAAGGAGGCAAGTCACAAATATGTCATTAGTCCTTTCAGGCACTGTTCTTTTGCTATTTTAAAAGAAGTTTTAAAGTCTCCAGTTGTGGTGAATATACTACTCAAAATGTGAACTGAAACTTTACTGCTTGTGGAGGCCTAAATCAGGGATGTTGACTCTGAAACCTAATTGAGCCAGTGGATTCTGTAACACAACTATTTCACTGCAAACCAAAACATGCAAGGAAAAGAACCAATTACATTATGAGTGAGGCTATGATTCAGTCATGGATTCCATGACTTTCCAGAACCTCCACAACTTCCCAGCATGGCTGGAGCAACTGTCAGCCCAGGGCTGCTGCCAAACAGCAGACTGGCAGCCAGCCTGCCAGAGCAGCAACCCAGGTAGATTCAATTTCCCCACAGATTGGAACAGCCGGTCTCAGCCTCTACTGCAAGACCTGGTAGCTCTGTTTAACCCCCATTCTTAAAATATTTTCAGTAAAAGTTAGGGACTGGTTGTGAGCTTCCATGAATTTTTGTTATTGCCAGCAACCTGTTCCTAACTTTCACAAAAAAAGCCTGTGACAGAATCCTAACTATGAATATCTGCATAATCTACCACTGAGTGTAACATCTCATTTCAACATCCAGAATGGGCAAAGTTTGAGGGAGTATCACCATTTATTTCTTTTCCTTCTCCCCATTCTGACACTGCCAACATGTATCACTGATATCACTAAGTGGTTAGAAGGACCTCCAAACCTGCTCACTTTCCATGGACCAGACGGTTCCAAGGACAACTGCTGACGAACCTCTGATCTAAAAAATGACAAATACATGCTAAAAACAAAATAGAGCCTTAATCAAAAGCCTGAAGAAATATACTGCACACAAAAATCCATGTTTGCAAATCTATATTATGCCGTAACAGTTTCAAAGTATCTATATCATGCCCTTTAAAAGTATCATAAAAAAAAACAGATAAAAACCAAAAAGCATTGCCTCTTACCTGGTAGAGTTCTTCAAGGTTGTATTTAATTGAGGTGCTACTCTGTATAGCTCTCACTGCTTCATCAAGTTTCTGCCACGTTTCCTGAGCATAATTATCAGGCAATTTAGGTCTTTCTGTAAAAGCAGATACATGTAAATGGAAAACCGAACCCCCAATGTGAGATTATTTAAACAGTTACATCCTTTAAATAGTCGTGGAATAATGTAACTAAGTGACAGACTCATTGGACTTCACTTTACACTTAAAGCTCAAAATAATTTTTAAAAGGAATGTTCATACCACCATATAATATGACAAAAGCCACTAAGTACCATTTTTTCTCTGAGCAGTGGCATACAAATGGCCTCTTTTCCTGCAAGTTGATTCATTTGGGCTACCCCTCTTCAAATGCACAGATCTCCATTAAAAGGCATCCACCCAGATAAAGCAGTTTCCATGATCCTGAAAAAAAGTTAACTATGTCCTAGAATACTATCTTGATATACACTCAGCAAGCAGGTGTTAAAAACAGTCAAAATGCATTTAATAAGGCTTAAACAAACCTCGCAAAATAATGTAGCCTACTGTAACATCATTAACGCTCCCCTGATTAGTTACAACACTCTTTAAGCTAGATTTATTTTCACTCTACTGTTTAAAGCAGCAGTCCTCAATCACTGTGTCACCACACAGGGGCAAATGTGCCACAGAGAGCCAGTGAGAGGGAATGGATTCATCTGGGCAGGGGACGGGAGAGAGCTAGTGTGTCCCACAGGGTTGTGAATGCTGCTAAGCGTGTCACAATCTGTAAAAGGTTGAGAACCACTGCTTTAAAGTGCAACTGACCACAGGCAATACATTATCTCTAACTATGCTGTTTGTAATAAAAACTTCTATGCATTAAATGTATATTTGATTACAGAACATCTTAACTTGAACATCAGAAAGATTAAGGAGTCTGGTGGCACTTCTACAGACTAACAAATTTATTTATTGCATGAGTTTTCACGGGAGAGAATCCCACTTCGTCAGACACTTGCAGGATTCTCTCCCACGAAAGCTCACACGATAAAATAAATTTGTTGGTCTTCTAAAGTGCCACCAGACTCCATGTTTGTTTTGCTGAACTAGACTAACTCAACTACCACCTTAGGAGTTAGAAAGACACCACCATAAATTGTTCTCAACACAGAAAGTGCATCACTTAGCTGAGACGACTGCAAGGAGGAACACAAGGATACAGCAGTCAGATGCTGGACTGGTTGGATAAGAGGGCAGGGCTACACTTTGCAGAGAGAAGGCAGGGCAAGCAGGGTGACCATCCCAGGTGCCCCCCACTGCTGCACTGCCCGCTGCCTTCAGCGGCAAGCAAGGGGGGGCAGGAGCACAGGGCTCCGCTGCTGTGCTGGCCTCCCTGCCCCCCAAGGCAGAAAAGCTGATCCAGAGGCAGGGGAGGAAACAGCATCCTGCCTCTGGGCCAGGCTGCCCCATGTCCCCAGCATGAGGGAGACCCACAGGCTGATTGGCCCCAAACCCCCTGCCCCTGGGGAGGGCCCTGCAAGAGAACTAGTTTCTGTGACCACCTACACCACTTACATGACTGTGGGCAAATCATTGGGTTGGAAGCAACCTCATGAGTCCATCCAGTCACTTCTTTTTATGCCTCATCTCCCTTATCTGTGAAACAGTGGGATTAACTTCAAAGGGGCAGCCATGTTAGTCTAGTTTAAAAAAAAAAAAAAAAAAAGCAAGGTGTCCTGTGGCACTAAAGACTGAGAAATGTATTTATCACACGAGCTTTCATGGGAGAAAATCCCATTTTGTCAGATGCTTTGAAGAGGGGTGCCTGACGAAGTGGGATTTTCTCCCACAAAAGCTCACGTGATAAATGAATGTTAGTCTTTAAGTGCCACAGAACTCCTTGTTTGTTTGTTTGTTTTTAAAGTGGGATTAATATTAGCTTGTCTTTGAGTCCCCTTGCTCAGAACTTCATATGTAAGCTGACCCAGCTAAGTTGACACACTGCTGCCTTTCAAAGTTCTCTGTTCCCAGTCCCAACCTTTCTGGCTGTTTGTGGATCTACCCTGGGAGAGAGGGATGTCTTTTGTATCACGAAAAACTGTCTCCAGATACTTGCCTGTTGACAGTAATACTGTGCCTGATACAAAAGACATCCCTCTCTCCCAGGGCAGATCCGCAAACAGCCAGAAGGGTTGGGACTGGGAGCAGAGAACTTTGAAAGGCAGCAATATGTCTGTTAGTAAAGGATTTGTCTCTGAGGTACTGTCTGTAAAGGACATCAGCTAAGCTAGGTCAGCGCTTTTTTGCTAAGAAGTGCCACACGGAGCAAGCTCTAGGCTGGCTGAGTAAAAGGCCTTGGAGCTGCTGAGGGAGCAAAGGAAGCAATATTCTCGCCAGGACTTGAAATTGGGGGTGGGGTATAGGAGGAGATATATAGGGGGGTGCTGGGGTGCTCACTAAGTAGCTTTAACTGTTACTAGCTAATAACTGGGGGGGGCGGGAATTCAGGGAAGGTGTAGGGGGGGTGTTAGCGAAATCGCTGAGAAGAAGCCAGTTTGCCGAGTTCATGCCCTTCCACCATCACCTTCCAGAGCGAGCTCATCCTGCCACCTAGTTCCTGGAGAGGACGGCACCCCACAACCAGAGGAGCAGCGCGACTCTGGGGTAGGGTTACCAGATACCAAAGCCTGGAAAGGAGGCCAGGGAAGTACAAAAAGGAGGACATTGGAGGACACATGGCGAAAACGTTGTATTAATGGAATAGTCTTCTGTTTTGAGGGGACCCTGGAAGGCTTCCCCCTAAAAACAGGGTGCTCGGGGGCGTTGCAGACGCCCTGTAAGTAAAAAGCCAGACACAATCACGTCTTTTTAAAATGCCTGCCGGCCGGAGGGCACGTCCTCCTTGTGCCTGACAGCTGGTAACCCTACTCTCCGGGGGCGCTGGGGCCCCGGGAGCTGAGGCGATAGGCGGGCAGCAGCGGGGCAGCGAAGTAAGGCCAGCCAAGGCCGCTCGGCAGCGCGGAGGGGCGACGGGACGGGACAGCCCCCCCCCCCCGGCCCACCTCTGAAGTTCTTGATCACGAGTTTCTTGGAGGCGGCGGCGGCGGCGGCGGCAGGGGCGCCCCCGGCCCGGGCGGCCGCCAGGGCGGCGGGCTTGGTGAGCCCGTTGGTGTGTCCCACCAGCGCCGACAGGTGCGGCTTCGGCTGTGGCTCGCCGGCCATGGCCGCCTGCGCCCGCCCGGCGGAGAGTCACCGCCGGCCCGGCCTCCCCCCGCGGCGCCCCGGCTCCGGGGGCCCCATCAACCCCACCCCGCGGCGGGGCAGGGCGGACGGACAGCCCCTCGCACGGCTCCGCCCGCTAGGCAGCGCTGCCCGACTGGCTCCGCGGACGGTTTGACGCGCGGCCCAACCGCCGCTTGTTACTGCGCATGCTCACAGCCACCGCGCATGCGCCCTCCCGCTTGCTGGCGCCGCCCCGCCCCTTGCCCGGGTCAGCTCTGGGGCCCGCTCCTTGGCTGGGGCTCCCACATGCCAGGGGAGAGCAGGCCGCGTCCTCCTTTTTACCTTCACGTCCTGCGTCTGCAGGCACTTTAAAAGGCATGATTTTGTCTTCAAAGCATCTGGCGAAGTGGGATTTTTCTCCCACCAAAGCTCCTGCGAAAAGTAAATCTGGTAGTCTTTAAGTGCCGCACCACTCCGTGGGTTTGTTTGCTGGACTAGACTGACATGGCCGTCCCTTTGGAAATTGACATGATTTTGTCTGGCTTTTTATTTATAGGGGTTAAAGCAGGGGGTCTCAAACATGGGGCCCACGGGCCACCTGCAGCCCCCCAAACACGTAGCCGGTGCGGTTCTTAAAGCTATTTCCTGCAGCCAGCAATGACACTATTGTTACCAGTATTTGCAATATTGTTGTACGAAAGGGTTTCAGTGGTGCGGCCCTCGGGCTAGCATCCTAGTCTTCATACAGCCTTCTCTCATGCAGCCCTCTACTAGTCTTCATGCGGCACTGGTGGTGATTTGAGTTTGAGACCCCCTGCCATAAAGCTATTTCCTGTGGCCTGCAGCAACACTATTCTTACCGATATTTGCAATATCGTTGTATGAAAAGGGTCTTCCTGCAGCCATCCTGGAGATTTGCATTTGCAACGCGCCCCCCCCCCCCCCCATTGAAGTATGCTTGCATGCCCTGGAGCACCCTATTTTTAAGAGGAAGCAGACATTTCCCTAACACCCCCCTACATCCCCCTTACAACCTTCTGAATTTCCTAACCCCCCCCCCCGGTTATCAGTTAGTAACAGTGTTATACCAATGGAGTTGCGACTAGCAAGGGATGTGAAGGATAACAGGAAGGGGTTCTACAAGTATATCAATAACAAGAAGAGGATCAGGGATGGTGTAGGTCCCTTACTGAATGGGGCAGGCATCCTCGTGACAGAGGATGAGGAAAAAGCTGAAGTGCTCAATGCTTTTTTCGCTTCAGTTTTCACAAGCAGGGTCAGCTCCCAGCCCACTACACTAGGTACGGTAGACTGGGGAGAAGAAGAGAGGCCCTTGGTGACAGAAGGTCAGGTTAGGGACTGCTTAAAGAAACTAGATGTGCACAAGTCCATGGGGCCGGATGAACTGCATCCGAGGGTGCTGAGGGAGCTGGCTGATGAGATAGCAGTACCGTTGGCCATTATCTTTGAAAACTCGTGGCGAACAGGGGAGGTGCCAGAGGACTGGAAAAAAGCAAATATAGTACCTATCTTCAAGAAAGGCAAAAAGGATGATCCTGGGAATTACAGACCTGTCAGCCTCACCTCAATCCCTGGAAAAATCATGGAGCAGCTTCTCAAAGAATCCATCCTGAAGCACTTGGAGGAAAATAGAGTAATCAGGAACAGTCAGCATGGATTCACCAAGGGTAAATCATGCCTGACCAACCTCATAGCCTTCTATGATGAGATGACTGGATTTGTGGATGCGGGAAGAGCTGTTGATGTGATATACCTTGACTTTAGCAAGGCTTTTGATACGGTTTCCCACAGCATTCTCATTGGCAAATTAAGGAAGTATGGGTTAGATGCATGGACTGTAAGGTGGATAGAAAACTGGCTAGAACAACGGTTTCAGCGTGTAGGAATCAATGGCTCCATGTCAAGTTGGCAGGCAGTAACAAGTGGTGTGCCCCAGGGGTCGGTCCTGGGGCCAGTTCTGTTCAATGTTTTCATTAATGATCTGGATGATGGGATAGATTGCACACTTAGTAAGTTTGCAGATGATACTAAACTGGGGGGAACGGTAGACACCCTGGAGGGCAGGGACAGGATTCAGGGAGACCTAGACAAATTGGAGCAGTGGGCCAAGAGGAATCTCATGAGGTTCAACAAGGATAAGTGTAAAATCCTGCACTTGGGACGAAAAATCCCCATGTACTGCTACAGGCTGGGGAGTGATCAGCTAAATAGCAGCACTGGAGAAAAGGACCTGGGAGTCATGGTGGATAGGAAGCTAGATATGAGTCAGCAGTGTGCTCTTGCTGCCAAAAAGGCCAATGGCATACTGGGCTGCATCAGAAGAAGTGTTACCAGCAGATCAAGGGATGTGATCATTCCCCTCTATTCTGCACTAGTGAGGCCACATCTGGAATACTGTGTCCAGTTTTGGGCTCCCCACTACAAAAAGGACATGGACAAATTAGAGAGAGTCCAGAGGAGGGCAACCAAAATGATCAAAGGGCTGGAGCACAAGCCCTATGAAGAAAGACTGAAGGAACTAGGCTTATTTAGCCTGCAGAAGAGAAGACTGAGGGGGGATTTGATAGCAACCTTCAACTACTTGAAGGGTTGCTCCAAGGAGGAGGGAGCTCGACTGTTCTCGGTAGTAACAGAGGGCAGAACGAGAACCAATGGTTTCAAGTTACAGCTGGGGCGGTCCAGGCTGGATATTAGGAAAAACTTCCTTACTAAGCGAGTGGTGAAGCATTGGAATAAGCTGCCTAGGGAGGTGGTGGAATCTCCATCTCTGGAGGTGTTCAAGTCCCAGCTGGACAAAACACTGACTGGGATGATCTAATGGGAGTGGTCCTGCTTTTTTTTGGCAGGGGGTTGGACTAGATGACCTTGTGGGGTCCCTTCCAACCCTATGATTCTATGATTCTATGAATTTAGTGAGCACCCCCTACACCCCCCCCCATTTCAAGTCCTGGGGAGAATGAGGGGAAGTATTCCAGGGCCCCCTATTGTGGTGTTTTGGACTACCCAGGGCATCGGGGCAGCACCATATCATCCTTCCAACAATGGACTTGCTGAAAGGTTCATACAGACTATGAAGCAAGCTCTAAAATCTGCAAAGGGACATTCACCTCTTCATAAGCGTCTGGACAACTTCTTGTTGTCCTACAGAAATACTCCACAGGCTACAAATAAGGCATCTCCAGCTTTTCTTATGATGGGATGGCAGTTGCGCTCTCGCTTTGATTTATTGAAACCATGTGACACACAGCAAGTGGTTCAACGCCAACAGCAGGACCAGGTCAGCAGACGTTCACCAAGAACAAAGGGCCGCACCTTCAGTATTGGACAGCCAGTTCTCGCTCGAAACTATGCTTCAGGAGCCAAATGGGTCCCAGCAACGGTCATTGTCCAGACAGGACCTGTTTCCTACTCTGTCCAGACAGCGAGTGGCCTAGTTTGGCAACGGCACGTAGATCAGCTGCTTCTCCGTCATATCCATCCAGAAGATGCACCTCCAGCAGACATATCTGACTTCACCCTTACTGATGATGCAACATCAGAGCACGAAACTACTGTTTCTGTCTCTCCTGCTCCAGCCACCCCTTCAACGCCTTCAGTCTCCCTGGACCAACCGGACAGAACATCCTCTCCAGTTCCAGCTACTTCCCCAGTACCTGTGGTCACACCACCACCAATACCACCTTATGGTGTGGGCACACCAGAAGTTCACCATAATCCACCTCGAGACAGAAGGCCTCCTAATCGGCTGGATCTTTAGCTAGTGGTGACCCCCTCTTCATGAGGCAGAATAATTCCCCGGGGGTTCGCCGGAGATGGGGCAGTCTACCCTCATCTCCTAGTTTAGTCCTTATTCTTTCTGGGGGGGAGGGCTTTCTTGGGGGGGGTTCATTAGAGGGGGAGGAATATGTGGTGTTTTGGACTACCCAGGGTCATTGGGGTTGTCATAGTGATAAATGGGAGGGTCGTTTAGGTGCTAGGGAAACCTGTCTGTCGGGTCCTCTCTCTCTCAGTTCTCTTTCAATAAAGACTCTAAATATGCTGCCTCTCCTTACTGGATTATAATTTCCCCTAAAACTCTACACCTATAAACATAAGAATGTTCCATTAATACTACATTTTCTCCATGTGTCCTCAGATGTCCTCCTTTTCCTACTTCCCTGTCCTTTCCATGCTTTGGTATCTTGTAATCCTGTCTTTGGGGAGGTTAAAGAGAGGCAAATTGGGGATGAGAGATGACCAGGGATTGACCTGTCTGTGGGGGTTAAGCAGTTGGAGACCAGGGTAGGAGAGGGCTGAGCAGCAAAATCAGGCGGGAGGGGGGGAGGTTAGAAGCCTGGGTTTAGCTCTGGGGTGAGAGCAGCCAGCCCCTCGCAGGGGCACAAACCCACCACAAGGAGAGGCAAAGAATACAATAGAGACCCCAATGGTACGAGCCACCTGCCCTGCTTGCAAAAATGTGGGGTTGTTTTCCCCCCTCACAGGAGTTCATATTTCATGCTAAGCTCTGGCATCTCCAGGCTGGCATCTTAAAGACACAATCATCCTAATACCTAAAGCCAGCAGCTCCTCTCAATTGGATAGACCAGTGGTTCCCAACCTGTGGTCTGGGGGGCCACAGAGTGGCTTCAGGGGGTCCATGGACAAGCTGGGAGCTGGGGCCAGATGCTGCTGCGGTCTCGGGTTCCTATGGAGACCCTGGTTTCCAGCTGGCAAGGAACTTACCCCATGCAGGGAATTTTTAAAACTCCCACCAACTGAGCATGCTTAGACCATGCTCAGGAGAGTAGCCAGAGGGGCAGGTGCAGTGGCTCCAGCTAGGTAAGGGGAGTGGAGGAAGGGGCCCTATGGAGGGGTGAGGGGGAACCAGGGAGGGGGTTGGAGAATGGGTCAGCAGGCAGGGAAGATTTCGGGGGGTGGGGCATGGACAGGGAGGCTCCTTCAGAGCAGTGGGGGTGCATTCTGCCACCAGAGGCTCTCCCATAGTGGCGGGGGCCACATTCTGTCAGCAGGGGCCACACTGTGCCCCACAGCAGTGCGGCCGCTAGGATAAAAATGCAGCCAGGGGGCCACAGAGTTTATTTTAATAAAAAGGGGTCCCCAGCCTGGAAAAGGTTGGAAACCACTGTGATAGACCATGCTGGGGACTAGGGAGTAGCAACTTGATTTCAGGAAGGCTTTTACATACATGCCCTTCTCACTTTTTATGTCTGCATAAAGCCTTGGGAGAGTACACATACAGATTTGTCTTATCTGCTTTGATTTCCTGATTTACACCTCCTTCTCATCTGTGTTAAGAATAAGATGGGATTCTTTTGGAATATACTTTTAATTAATCTTATTACTCATACATCATAATCATTTACCTTTGTTGTTATTGTTTAGAAGTATCCCATTGTGCTATATAATAGTTATTTCAGTAGCAAATACTCACCCTAAATACTTATAAGTAAAAAGTGGCATTATTTTTAGCAAGGATATCTGTGTTTCTAATATTGTACTTGGGATGGTTCTCACTGTGATTTTTAGCTCAAACTTTTTCAACTTTTATAGCAGGGGCGTCGCTGGGGCCGGGAAAGACCCGGGGCACGGGCCCCGCCCCGCCCCCGGAGAGCAGGCCCCGCCCCCAGCCAAAGGCCACACCCCCTGGCCCTAGATCCCCAGCAGGGGACGGGGCTGCCGCGGGCAGCCAGCCGGGCCCTGGATCCCTGGCCTGGCCGCCGGTGGCTACGGTGACCCCGTCCCCGGCCAGCAGCCCACGGCTGCAGCGGCCCCGTCCCCCGCTGGGGATCCAGGGCTGCAGCCACGGGCCTGGCCTCCAGCAGCCGCTTACGGCTGCACCAGGCCAGGCTAGGCTGAGCCGCGCCGCACGGCAGCGAGGGCTAGCTGGCGGCAGCGGTGTGGCCACCCCCTGGCCCTATCCCAGGCCAGGGTGCGGGGCCTGCCGGGCGGCCACATAGGCCCTGGATCCCTGGCCGGAGACGCGGCCGCCGTGGCCACGGACCGCCAGGGATCGGGCCCCGGATCCATGGCCCGATTGGGCCGGAGACCCGGGGCACCGGCGTTGGGACCCGGGGCACGTGCCCTGTGTGCCCAGCGCTAGCGACGCCACTGTTTTATAGTACAGGTTTTTTTCTCTTGGCTCATGCTACAGATTGACTGATTGCCTGTCCTGCTGTCAAAAATTATCTTGCCATTATTCCACCAGTGGGGATTGTCTTTTGCAACCATTATTTCACTCTAGGCCAAGGGGCAGCAACCTTTGCTGGCCTGCGTGCCAGTCCTGCCCACTGCACCCTCAGCAGGTGCTGGGGCGGAGCCAAGCCTCAGGCTCCCAGACTTCCAGGGAGGCAGGAGGGCAAAAACCTCTTCCTGGTCAGGGCTGGCTCCCACCAGCAGCAGTGGCTCTGGGAAAGCCGACTCTCCCCGCACTGCAGCTTCTTTTACCTGCAGGAAAAAGGACAGTGAGGGCCTCCAGGGGCTATCCCATAATTCTCTGTTGCTATGTCTACCCTTAGAAGGTTAGTTTGAATTAACTTAATTTGAACTAATTAATTCAAACTAATAATGATTAGTTCGAATTAAGTTAATTCGAACTAACATGGCCCCAGTAGGGAAACCAATTTGAACTAGCATGTCCATGGACAGGACTTGCTAGTTCAAATTAGGAGAGGGGCACCATGGGAGGTGTGGCAGGTTGGCCCCCAAGAAGGCCCATGCCCCTACCCAATGTATAGAAAGAGGAACGCACTCTCAGAGGAAGAAGGTCAAAAAGCATTAATTCGAACTAATGGTCAGTTCGAATTAACACAGCTACACTGTGTTAATACAAACTAATAAATTCTAATTAACCCTTACTTCGAAGTTAAGCAAGGTTTTATAGCTTCAAAGTAAGCTTTCCTTAATTCACACTAAGGAATTCCTTAGTGTGAATTAATGAAAGCCAGTGTAGCCATGCATTAATTTAATTTGAATTAATCCTCATTAATTCAAATTAAATTCTAAGTGTAGACATACCCTGTTTTGTCCACTATGGACTTTTGCACTTTGCTACACTATGGCTATGTACGCAGAATATGGATTCTCCTTCGAGCGCTGCTCACATCATTCAGTTACAGGCGTCTATGTGCCGCAGCACACGGTAGCTCAGAAAGTCTTTTGCATTAGCCTGTCAGGTGAGGGCGCACGGCCAATGCCCCTCCACGCCGCGGCCACAGCTATATAGGTGACCGTGACCCTGACCCTCCCAGTTCCTTTTTCCGCCATCAGCATCGGTTTGGATCAGCGTTATCTTGCAAAACGCAAGGGCCTGTCTTTTCGCACAAAACTCGAAATGCCAGGTTTCAAGCCGTGCTTAGGATGCTGCAAGAGTTTCCCGATGGACAATCCACACAAAAAATGCTTCGCATGTTTGGGTGAGTCCCACCTCACAGCAGACTGCTCCATTTGCCAATCCTTCAAGCAGAGGACTCGGCTGGAAAGGGAGCGTCACCTCCGCCTAATTTTGGGGACTGGAGCCACTCCGCTTGAAAGTGGCTGAGCCACCAGCGCACCGCTGGATCCTCGATCGGCCCAGGCTCAAGATTCCCGCTGATCTCTGGTACCGGGCCCAAAATCTTGGCCCTCCACAGTACCTCCTATGTACCAGTCTTGCCGACCTCGCCTGTCTTGCGGTAGCCTTCCAGCTGCCCCAGGTAGGGCCCCGGCTCAGGCACTGGCTTGCCAAGGGCATTTAAATCCGGCTTCAGTGCAGAATAAGAGGCAACCGGCCACAATGGCACCACCTCCCTTGGCAGCGCTGGACACGGCACTGCCCACAAGTCCTGCACTACCATCAACCCCAGTACTGCTGGACCTGGCACCGTTGCCAATAACACCGCTTCCGGTGCCGTCACTTCCAGTACCGTTGGATTCGGCACCAGCAACACCTGCACTAGTGCTGGCACCGTCCCAGGTCTCTTCACCCCTCACTGAGCCGGCACCGTCAAACCTGGTACCGGGCCCAAGTTCTACAGCTCCATCTCATTGCTTCTCCAAGGAACTCTCGGTACTGGACTGCCAACTGTCGGGGGGGGAGGTCATCTAGGTCATCCTTGGAAGATCCCTTTCTTCCTCCCCAGGAGGAGTGCCCGAGAAAGTGAGCCAGGAAAAGCTCCATGTCGCCGGGCTCAAGGGGAAGGCACCCATCAGGGGAAGCACCTGCTCCCTTCATGGCGCCTATGCCACCATCGAGGTCCCCGCACAACGAAGGACCCTCGACTGGCTGAACACGATGGCAGACTATACCTTCTCCTGCTACGCCCGCTTGCCAGCACTGGGGTCTTCAGATTTCTCCGACGATGAGCCAGACCCTGATTCTACCTAACGAAGCAGATCAAGGGCCCCATCATCTTCGTCGCCCAATAAGCGCTTAAATCAACATGTCTGCTGACCATGAAGGGGATCCTCGCATCGAGCAGGACCTTCTCCGCCACATGGCAGTGAACCTGAAGCTCAAGCTAGGGGTGATCCAGGTAGAGGATGACTCTCTCTTCGATGCTTGCCGTAGAGCCCCGCCGGCTAAGGTTGGAATCCCCTTGCACGCCGGGGTGTTCCACATCGTCCAGGAACACTGGCAAATGCCTTCCTCAATCCCGCCAGTGTCCAAAGTAATGGACAAGAAATATTCCATCTCCCTGGAAGGTTTTCCCTTCCTGTTTCATTACCCGGCCCCGGGGTCCCTGGTGGTCGATGCAGTCAATCAAAGGGAGATACAAGGTCAACCTAGCACCATGCCCAAGAACAGAGAGGCAAGAAGGCTTGACCTGTTGGGCAGGAAAGTTTACTCCTCTGCCGCCCTCCAGCTGCGCATCTCAAATCATTCAGCCTTGATGACGCACTACATCTTCAACCTGTGGGAAGCTCTACGGAATCTCTGGTCGCCCATCTCTGAGGATCGCCTGAGAGACTTTGAGGCAATGCTGGATGAAGGAGAGAGAGCGTCCAGGGATGCGCTCACGGCAACTTGGGATGCAGTGGACACAGCAGCACGTATAATGGCATCGGCAGTGGTGATGCGCCAGTTGGCCTGGCTCCAGAATTCCGGTCTCTCCACACAGATGCAACAGATTATCCAGGACCTTCCCTTTGAAGGTCCCGACCTCTTTGCACCTTCCACAGATGCGAAGCTGCATGGTATGAAGGACTCGAGGGCTACACTGAGGTCCCTCGGGATCTACACCCCTCAACCTGTTAGGCATTCCTCAAGGTCGCACCAGCTACAACAGCAGTTACAGCAACTGAAACAACAGCTGCAACTGCAGACCCAGTTTCCGAGATCTCTCCAGTTTCCCCAGCGTCACCTTGGGGATCTGGGCAATGATAAAGGCTGATCAGGTAAAAGGGATAAGCTGGGCACCTCCCAGTCGGGATGGCGCAGACAGGTGTCGGACTGTTCGTTGGGCCGCAAACAGCATTTTTGACGGCCCCCGAGAGCAGCACTCCACAACCCCTGTTTTCCACCCACTGCCTCCACGATGGACTCGGGTCGCATCGGACCAGTGGGTCCTTGACACAGTGGCCAGAGGATACCGCATTCAGTTCCTCTCAACCCCCCAGGACAGAAAACTGTCCCCTCCCATAATCCCAGAGAGCCTGATCTGCTAGGCAAGCTCGAGGCCGAATGCCAGAAGTTACTCTCCCTCAGAGCCATTGAAAAGGTTCCCAAGGGGGAACGTGGCAAAGGATTCTATTCCTGCTACTTTCTGGTCCCCAAACCCAACGGGAACCTACAGCCCATTCTAGATCTCAGAGCTCTCAACAACAACATAAAGAAAATAAAATTCCGCATGATCTCCCTACTGCAGATCATTCCCTCCCTGTCCCCAGGAGTGTGGTTCTTGGCCCTCGACCTAAAGGATGCTTACTTCCACATAGCCATTCGGCCCCACCACAGGCGGTTCCTCAGGTTTGTAGTGGCACAACGCCATTACCAGTTTACCGCCCTCCCCTTCAGGTTATCACTAGCCCTCCGGCTGTTCACAAAGTGTGTCGCGCCAGTCGCAGCGTTCCTACGCAGGAGGGGTGTAAGAATCTACCCCTACCTGGACGACTGGCTCATAGTGGGCAAGTCAAGTCGACGAGTACAAGACCATGTTGACGTGGGAATGAACCTGTGCAAGTTCCTGGGCCTCCGCATAGACTTGGAAAAGTCCAAGCTTTGCCCCACTCAGGACATAGAGTTCATTGGGGCACACTTAAACGCCCAGCAAGGCACCGCATCCTTGCTCCATCAAGATTTCGGTCCATCTGCACCATCATCATGGAGTTCCAGGAGCCCTGGCTGACCACAGCGCGCAGATGCATGCAGCTCCTGGGGCACATGGCAGTGGCCACATCAGTAATCCGAACACCCCGCCTGCGGAGGCAACCGTTCCAGCTCTCGTTCGCCACAAGCTTCCGACCAGAAAGGGACCGCCTAGACAAGGTAATCTCAGTACCCCCGCATGCCCTGGAGTCCCTCCAAATTTGGAGGGACCCCGAATTCGCAATGCAGGGAATTCCGTTCAGGGAGCCCAAGCCTGCAGTGACCCTGATAAAAGATGCCTCCGACTCAGGGGGGGTGCCCACTTGTCTGGGGGCCTCTCCACGCAAGGTGCCTGGATCTCCAAGGACAGTCTCCTCCACATAAACATGAAGGAGCTCAGGGCCATCAGACTGGCCTGCATGACCTTCCTAGACCAGATCCAGGGCAGAGTGGTCCAAATCCTCTCAGACAACACAGCAGCCATGTTCTACACGAACCATCAGGGGAGAGTCTGTTCATCGGCACTATGCAAGGAAGCGACCAAGCTTTGGCAACTAGCGATAGACCATCACTTCACGCCAGCTGCCACCCATCTTCCCAGGGTGGACAACGGCATCATGGATTCACTCAGCAGAAAGCCACTGGCAAATCACAAGTGGTCCCTCCACAACGAGGTCTTCTCCCTGCTGACAACCAGATGGGGAACCCCTCAGATCGACCTCTTTGCCATGGCGCAGAACCACAAATACCCTCAGTTCTGCTCCCTCCGAGGTCGGGAGAAAGGGTCTCTCAGCGATGCCTTCCTCCTCAACTGGTCAGGAGCCCTAATGTATGCCTTCCCACCAATTCCCCTGATTCACAGGGTGCTTCTGAAGGGCCTCGTGGACGAGGCGCTCATCATCCTGATAGCCCCAGACTGGCCCAGGCAACACTGGTTCCCTCTCCTTCAAGACATGTCAGTGAGGACCCTAGTCCGCTTCCCACGGTGGGCGAACCTTCCGACACAGGACTCGGGACACCTTCGGCACCCCAAGCCAGGCCTCCTGCACCTGACAGCCTGGATGCTCTCTGGCTCAGCGAGCAAGAGGGACACTGTTTGGATAGGGTTAAAAAGGTCCTGGTTGGTAGCAGAAAACCCTCCACCAGGTTCACCTACATGGCAAAATGGAATCACTTCTCCACTTGGTGCCGTGATAAGAACATAGACCCTACCTCCGCACCAATTCAGCCAACTTTAGATCACCTTCTTGACCTAAGAGAGAAAGGCCTATACCTGTCCTCATTGAAAGTTTATTTGGCAGCAATCTCGGCCTTTCACCAAACAATAGATGGAGTCCCACTCTTTTCACACCCCATCTGCCATAGATTCCTGAAAGGAGTAGAAAAACTTTTTCCCCACATCCATAACCCCACCCCACCATGGGACTTGAACATGGTGCTACAGGCTCTGATAGAGCCACCATATGAGCCCTTAGACTCAGCCACCCTGCTCATGCTGTCCTGGAAGGTGGCTTTCTTGGTAGCCATCACCTTGGCCAGAAGGGTCTCAGAGCTACGAGCCCTATCCTCTGAACCCCCATATACAGTTTTCTTCCCAGATAAGGTGGTCCTGCGTCACCACCCCTCGCTCTTGCCCAGAGTTGCCACCTTCTTCCACATGAATCAAGAGATCTGCCTGCCAGTCTTCTATCCAGACCCTCAGGTGACAGAAAACCAGAGACAGTGGCACACCCTGGATGTGACGAGAGTGCTCCTAATCTACATTGAGCACACTCAATCCTTCTGCAAGACCTCCCAACTGTTCGTTGCGGTCATGGAACGCATGAGAGGATCTCCGGTATCCTCCCAATGCATCTCCAAATGGATTGTGAACTGCATTAAAAACTGCTATGGAAGGTCAAACACGCCTCTCCCAGAGACTGAGAGCCCACTCTACCAGAGCTCAGGCGTCTTCCACGGCCTTCCTCGCTAAGGTCCCGATCCAAGAGATCTGCAGGGCCGCTACGTGGTCATCGATACATACCTTCATGACGCACTATGCCATTGCCCAACAGGTGAGAGATGCTGCTGCTGTGGGCAGAGCTGTACTCAGCGTGGGTAGACTGTAACACTTACCACCATCCTTGGGTACAGCTAGCAGTCACCTGTAACTGAATGATGTGAGCAGCACTCGAAGGAGAACGGTTGGTTACTCACCATAACCGTCCTTCTTTGAGATCGGCTGCTCACATACATTCAGGTCCCTCCCACCGTCCCGGCTAACGGAGTTGGCAAAGGTATTTGGGCCTGGGAGGGTTAGGGTCACGGTCACCTATATAGCCGTGGTCGCGAAGCGGAGGGGGTGTTGGCCATGTGCCCTGACCTGACAGGCTAACACTAAAGACTTTCCGAGCTATTGTGTGCTGTGACACGCAGACACCTGTAACTGAATGTATGTGAGCAGCCCATCTCGAAGAAGGACGGTTACGGTAAGTAACCAACCGTTCTTCTCTCAAGCGCTGGGAATTTTTCAATTGCTATTTCCTGTTTGGACATTGTTGAGAGCTTGGTAGCTGAACAGCTCTTGGTGACTGCACGCTACAAATGTGCCCCAGCACGGAGTTGACCTGTGGTCTTTGATCTCATTGGCTCTGGGGCAGGGGTGTCGCGTCCTGGAAAAATAAATTCAGGCCCAGGCCTGATCCCTCCTTTCACAGACAGGCCCTGTCACACTGGCCCTGCCCCAGGTCCCAATTTGGCCCTTGGCCAGTGCCATTGCTGACACAGGGGTTCAGGAGCACCCCTGACCCAGCAAAAGACCAGAGGCTCAGGTGCTGGGACTCAGAACTCAAGCCCCATAAACCTGGCACCAGTGATGCCCCTGCCACAACTGAATCAGGCTTCTGCTGTCGCCAGCTGCGGCCGGGGACCAGATCCTGCCACCACTGACCTGGCCCTGTATCTCCAGCTTAGGGCTGGATCCTGCTGCCATTGGCCAGTGGCCCGATCCCAGCCCTGATTGGGCTCTCCCCACTGTTGCTGGGTCCCTGGCCAGGGGTCAGAGCCAGAGCCTGTCACCACCAGCCAGTGGCCCAGGCCTTGGCTGGATTGTGTTTCTGCTTCCGTCAGTCCCAGCCCCCAGCCAGGCCAGGCCTGCTCAGGCCTTGGGGTACTGACCTGGGAATCTGTGGCCCATGTCCTTTGGGTCTAGCACCAGTGACACCCATGCTCTGGGGTAAAAGTCTTGTTCTCCCTCACCTCCAAGCCAGCCGCCAAAAAAAAGATGATATCTCCAAGATGATTTCCTTTGGTATGGTTGAGAAGGGCCACAACAGAGACACACAGCAGCACCACATTGAAATCAAATTGCTGAGGCAGGCATCTCAGCAGACTAGGGAGGCGAAAAGTCATTCTGGCTCATCACCAAAGACCTGCTACATTTATGAGGAGCTGCATGTGATCTTGTTGATGACCTGGTCACTGTGCCGCCACACAAAATTGGTATCTCAGGCATCACAGTGAAGACTCCATGGGAGAGAATGAGGAGCACAGGGACCAGGCGGGCAGGGTATCTGTTCTCCCAGACAGCCAGGACTTGTTCATCATCCTGGAGAAGCCTGGCTGCTCATAGGATGGAATCATTGACCAAGATGCTTGGGAAGGCACTTCTGGCAGGGGAGTTTATCTAATCCCATTATTGTGAAACAGAAGAAGTTTTGTGGCGCTTAAAGACTAACAAATTAATTTATTGCATGAGCTTTCCTGGGAGAAAATCCCACTTCATCAGACATTTGGTAGGCCTTCTAAGCGTCTAACAAAGTGGGATTTTCTCCCAGGAAAGCTCATGCAATAAATAAATTTATTAGTCCTTAAATGCCACAAGACTCCCTGTTTGTTTTGCTGAACTACACTAATATGACTACCGCAGAGGGTCAGCCCAGAAGAGCCTTGTCAGGAGGAGGAGGAGTGTGATGGGCACATAGACCCCAGGACACTGCTCGATGCTGAAAGAAATTATTTGTGTAATTTTGCTTTTGGATGGGCGGCTTGCCATGGGTGCTGGGTTGTTGTTGCCGGATATGTTGTTATAATTTAGGTTGTTTTTGACAGGTGTACATGGTAACAGTTTGTGAAAATTCCCCAGTTATCTGTTTGCGAGGTTTCCCAGAACGAGGTGTTTTGCACCAAAAGTTTCCCAGAATTAGCTGCTTTGCATAGATAGAGAAGAGACATAGATTTATTGTATGGGAATGGCGGTGGGTAAACATCAGACCCTACGAAAGCTTGGCTGAAGGGACGGGATCTTGAGATTTGCCATGGATGGATAGTCGGTTGTGCCTGGATCCCTCAGACGGCCACTCTGTGGTGCAGCTGGGTCTTCCACTGTGTTTTGGAGTGTGAGTGTTAAGTGCTAATTAGTGTTAGAGTTTAGGTGTGAGCAGTTTTAACTAGCGTTGATAAGTGCTACTAAGTGTTGTGTGCTTTAATAGACTTAGTTTAGCTGATAACCTTCAGTTGTCTGGTGGCATTCTTTACTCTGGTACCCCCATGAACCTTACGTTCCCTTAAAAATTGGCGCAGCAAGCCGGGCATGGCTGTAAAGATGCCATTGTTTGGGAGAAGGAATGGAGGGGTACAGAGCCGCATCCCTGGGTGGCCACTGACTGACCGATGTGCTCCCACGGCTCAAGAGGTCGGCTGGCATGCCACCCCAGCTGCATGGCCTGACCTGGAGAAGGGACTGCTGCTCACCCCCAAGGGGGTGGCCGATACGTTGGGCCAGCTCAGGCTGGAGAAAAGAGGGCCAGTGGAGCAGAAAGCAGCAGGGGAAGTGGGATGGCTTGTCCTCATTGCACTCTATTCCCTAGATGAAAGGAACATGGAGGTAGAAGCAGACAGCCGCAAGGAGTGGGTGGCAGCCCGGGACACTCACAAGATAGCTAGAGAGGTAGTGGAGTCTGCTACTGCTCAAGCAGATGAAATGGAGCACTGGTGCACTGTGCTGGCGGCGTGTTCAGTGAACGCAAGCCGGTTGGGCTCAGGTTCATGCTGTGCGAGTGCGGGTGCTGGTTCTGAGCCCTGAATGGGACCCTGAAAAGTGGGATGGAAACATCTGAGAGTCGGATGATGATGATGATGATTTCGGGGATGATCTCAATATCTCACCTGTGGGAGGATGAGAATAATCTGCAAGGACAAATGACAATTAGAGATTTTATGCAGGCCGAGTATTCAGAAATGATTAGGCAGTTCAAGCAGCAAACTAAAGGGAAGTTGGTGCAGTGGCTTGTGGGATGAGGGCATAGAATTATAGATCATAGAATCATAGGGTTGGAAGGGACCTCATAGGTCATCTAGTCCAACCCCCTGCCAGAGGCAGGACCACACCCACTAAACCATCCCAGTCATGGTTTTGTCCAGCCGGGCCTTAAACACCTCCAAAGATGGAGATTTCACCACCTCCCTCGGCAGCTCATTCCAAGGCTTCACCACTCTCCTAGTAAAAAAGTTTTTTCTAATATCCAGCCTTGACCTCTCTAACCGCAACTTGAGACCATTGCTCCTCGTTCTGTCCTCTGTTACTACCGAGAACAGTCGAGCTCCATCTTCCTTACAGCATCCCTTCAAGTAGTTGAAGGTTGCTATCAAATCCCCCCAACGATCTTCTCTTCTGCAGACTAAATAAGCCGAATGCTTCCAGTCTTTCCTCATAGGGCTTGTGCTCCAGCCCTTTAATCATTTTGGTTGCCCTCCTCTGAACTCTCTCTAGCATGTCCCTGTCCTTTTTGTAGTGGGGAGCCCAAAACTGAACACAGTATTCTAGATGTGGCCTTACCAGTGCAGAATAGAGGGGAATGATCACATCCCTTGATCTGCTGGTAATACTTCTTTTGATGCAGCCCAGTATGCCATTGGCCTTTTTGGCAGCAAGAGCACACTGCTGACTCATATCTAGCTTCCCACCCACCATGACCCCCAGGTCCTTTTCTACACTGCTGCTACTTAGCTGAATGTTTCCCAGCCTGTAGCGGTGCATGGGGTTTTTTCGTCCCACATGCAGGATTTTACACTTGTCCTTATTGAAGCTCATAAGATTTCTATTGGCCCACTGTTCCAATTTATCTAGGTCTCCCTGAATCCTGTCCTTGCCCTCCAACGTGTCTACTGGTCCCCCCAGCTTGGTGACATCCGCAAACTTACTGAGAATGCAGTCTATTCCATCATTGAGATCATTGATGAAAATGTTGAACAGAACCGGCCCCAGGACCGACCCCTGGGGCACACCACTCATGACTGGCTGCCAGCTAGACATGGAACCATTGATTCCTACACGCTGAAACCATTGATCTAGCCAGTTTTCTGTCCACCTTATAGTCCACCTATCCAACCCATACTTCCTTAATTTGCCAATGAGAATGCTGTGGGAAACTATATCAAAAGCCTTGCTAAAATCAAGGTATATCACATCAACTGTTCTTCCTGCATCCAGAAAACCAGTCATCTGATCATAGAAGGCGATGAGATTGGTCAGGCATGATTTACCCTTGGTAAATCCATGCTGACTGTTCCTGAGCACTTTATTTTCCTCTAAGTGTTTGAGGATGGATTCTTTGAGAATCTGCTCCATAATTTTTCCAGGGATTGAGGTGAGGCTGACTGGTCTATAATTCCCCGGATCCTCCTTTTTCCCATTCTTGAAAATAGGCACTACGTTTGCTTTTTTCCAATCCTCTGGCACCTCCCCCGTTCTCCATGAGTTTTGAAAGATAATGGCCAGCGGTGCTGCTATCTCATCAGCCAATTCCCTTAGCACGCTTGGATGCAGTTCGTCCGGCCCCATGGACTTGTGCACATCCAGCTTCTTTAAGCAGTCCCTAACCTGACCGTCCGTCACCAAGGGCCTGTCTTTTTCTCTCCCACCTGCCACACCCATGGTAGTGGGCTGGGAGCTGACCCTGCCTGTGAAAACTGAAGCAAAAAATGCATTGAGCACTTCAGCTTTTTCCTCATCCTCTGTCACGAGGATGCCTGCCCTATTCAGCAAGGGGCCTACACCATCCCTGATCCTCTGCTTGTTATTAACATACTTGTAGAACCCCTTCTTGTTATCCTTTACATCCCTCGCTAGACACAACTCCATTTGTCCTTTGTTATTTCTGATTTTATCCCTGCAGTCCCTAGCAATATCTTTATATGCCTCCTTGGTCATCTGACCAAGCTTCCACTTCCTGTAAGCTTCCTTTTTATGTTTAAGCTCAGAGCAGAGTTCTTGGCTAAGCCATTCTGGCTGCCTCACATGTTTGTTCTTTCTCCTAATTGGAATGGCAACTTCCTGTGCCCTTAGCAGGGTTTCTTTAAAATATAACCAACTCTCTTGGACTCCTTTCTCCTTCAGATTAGGTTCCCAAGGGATCCTGCCCATCAGTTCCCTGAGGGAGACAAAATCTGCTTTTTTGAAGTCCAGGGTTTTTGTTTTGCTTCTTTCCTTCCTTCCTTCCTTTAATCAGGATCCTGAACTCAACCATGTCATGGTCACTACTGCCTAGCTTGCCATTTACCTCTACATCCCTGATCAATTCTTCCCTGTTTGTGAGCAGCAGGTCGAGCGGTGCAAGGTCCCTAGTTGGTTCCTCTAGCATTTGTACTAGAAAGTTGTCCCCAACACACTCTAAAAATTTCCTGGATTGCCCATGCACTGCTGTATTGGCCTCCCAGTAGATGTCAGGGTAATTGAAGTCCCCCATGAGCACCAGGGCCTGTGATCTAGAAGCTTCCGCTACTTGTCCATAGAACACCTCATCCACTTCCTGCTTCTGATCTGGTGGTCTATAGCAGACACCCACCACAACATCCCCCTTGTTGCTTTCCCCTCTCAATGTAACCCACAGACTTTCTACTGGCACGCTTCCACTTCCATAATGGAGCTCTGAGCAGTCATAGAGCTCTTTTACATATAACGCTACTCCTCTCCCTCTTCTTCCCTGCCTGTCTTTCCTGAACAGTTTATACCCATCCATGGCAGAGCTCCAGTCATGCAGACTATCCCACCACGTCTCCGTTATTCCTATAATATCATAGTTCCTTGTCTGCGCTAGTATTACCAATTCTTCTTACTTATTTCCTAGGCTCCTCGCATTAGTGTATAGGAACCTAAGATACCCGGACGATTGCCCTACTTTGTCATGTTGATTTCCAATTCTATTACATAAACCTCCTTGCATTTTTTCCTCGAGTTCTCCTCCCCTACTCTCCTCACATATTGGGGCTTCAGTAGAGCACTTAAGACATTTATTTGATTAGATAGATGGAGTCTCCTTGCAAAAGGCAGAGCTGGCTAAAATGGGAGCCCTCGCCACTGCTCCAACATTGCGTGCAATGATGCAGAGACTAGATATAGGGGAGGCGGGAGTGATCCCATTCCTAATGGACTGGATAGTGTTGGCTGTGCATGCCACCTGGCTGATGGCGACAGAATTGGATGATCAGTTGGAGCTGTGGCGTACTATTGAGGAGGGCATTGCTCAATTAAGGCAGTTGGGTGCACTAGAAGGATGCTATGCCGAGGTGTTTGTTGGCCCCGATCTGCAGGAAGTCACCAAGGCTATACAGTCACGGCTAACAAAAAATGCCCCAGCTCACTTAAAGGGCCCGGTTCTATCTATTTTGGAAGGGTACACTGACTCGGTAGGAGATGCCAAGCTGCTGCTGCAGCAACTAGAGGATATTACAGAAAGCGCACGTCCTCGAGGGCGTAAGGCGGATGTACAGAGAACAGAGGGGGCTGTCAACAAGCTGGAGAAAGCCACACGGAAACAGATGTTTAATGATTTAATTAAAGGTGGAGTGCCCCAAGAAGAGATTGATAGGCAGCCTAATTCAGTAGATTTTAAAAGGTGGCTGGAGCTATGAGAAAAAAATAGCAAGCAGCCTGCGGCTGCTTTCCCTCTTCTCCAACCCTCTGTTCCCCCGTGCAGATGTCACAGTGCCCACCAGGGTGCACCACTGGACTGTCCCCACTCCCCATGGCTCATAATGTAGGGGTGGCAGCTCCCTGCCCCCCCCCATTTGATTTTGTGTATATGTGGTTGGGGACCAACACCCTTATGTTCCCGTTACCATCTATGGGGGACGGGGACAAATCAGCATAACCAGCAGCAGGTCATGGCTTTAGTGGATACTGGAGCTGAGTGTGATGGAGACCCCAGACAAGCCTCCTGGATCCCCTCTGTCCACAGCCAGTCAGGTCTCTGCCACGGTGGAGTCTCCTCCCGTCCAGCACCTCGGGTCTCCACGCTCCATGCAGCCAGCCCCCAACTCCAGGCTCAGAGGGTCAGATCCTTGCTCTGTCCGGTCTCCCTTGGAGGGGATTTCCTCCCCCCAGGAGGGTCCCAATCGTCCCAATCAGCAGCGACTCTCAGCCAGTGTGGCAATCAGAGGGTTTATTAGCAAACCAGTTCATACAGCAGCAAGGACAGTTGGTATCAGCATCCTCAGAACAACCACAAGTGAAACCCCCAGGGGATTAGGGCCACACCCCAGGGCAGGGTCCTGTCTCTTGGACCCCCATTTTCCCTCTTCTCCCTCCTTTCCCCCGATCCTTTGTTCCCCTCCTAGCTCTGCCCACCTCTCCGCCCCCTGGCCCAACCAGTTGAATCCCGTGTGACCAGCGGGGGGGGTCCCAGGTACAGGCTCCCTAAACACTACCCCCCTGCCCCCTAGTGGCTCTACCTCATATCACCCACCTGTGTCCCATCACCCAAATAGAAAAGATAGAGGATCAACACCCGTGTCTTCCCTGACTAATCTAGCAGAGGGTTCCCAGTTCTCCACACCGAGGCAACCATTTTCCATGGAAATCCGTGGTGGCATACCAGGGAACCAGTGTCGGTGAATGGGCTGGAGGGGGCAGATGTTGCAATGAAGGCAGTCCCCCTAAAATTGGCAGTAGGGAAGGGCCTCCTGTTCACAGCCACAGTGTTGATAGCACCAATTGGCAAGTGCATTTTGGGCATTGATATTTTGCGGGGCCTGACTTTGGATACGCAGTGGGGACCTTTTAGTTTTGGCCGGCCCCCATATATATGTGCGGTTACTGCCATCATGAGAGGCCACCCGAAGTGGGACCTGGTAGAGCTGCCTGTGGCCCACCACAATCATGAATATGAAACAGTACTGTATACCTGGGAGACATCAGGAAATTATTGCAACTATGCAGGCGCTTCAGGATGCAGGAGTTATTGGGCCAGTGTGGCCAGTGCAGAAGAAGGGTGGCTCCTGGTGCATGACTGTTGACTACCGCAGTCTGAACAAGGTGGTTCCCCCATTGGCTGCTGCAGTCCCTGACATGGTAACGTTGATAGAGCAAGTTGCAGACAGAGCTGGTGACTGGCATGCAGTCACTGATTTGGCTAATGCATTCTTTTCAATTGCTATTGCCCCCACCAGTCAGGACCAATTTGCCTTTACTTGGGAGGGGCATCAGTTTATGTTCCAAACTTTGCCCCAAGGGTACAAACACTCTCCCACTATTTGCCACAACATGGTGGCCAGAGTTTTGGCGACCTTTGCCCTGCTGTCAGAAGTATTTCTGTTGCTTTACACAGATGATGTTCTAATTACCTCTCACAGTTTAGTATGTTACAGGACACCTTGGCACAGCATGGATGGGCAGTGAACCCAAATAGGATTCAGGGACCCAGCCATGAGGTGATTTTTCTAGGTGTCCTGTGGCACAGACCACAGCAACACATTTCTGGCAATGTCCTGCAGACAATAGATGCCATTTGCCCACCTGACAGCAAGGAGCAAGCTCAAGCTTTCCTAGGAGTGATGGGGTTCTGGCAGGCATTTATACCACATCTGGGTATACCCCCATCACATTCCCTGAAGGGGTAGAATGCAAGGCTGGAGCAGTCAGTGTACACCCTGAATAACCGACCCCTATAGGGGTCCACCCCTTATGAGCAGCATCACGGAGAGAAAAATCAGTTTTCCTCCCCAGCTCCAGATTTAGAAAGTTTCCTCTGCTGCCCTTCTCCCAATCAGGTCCATGGAGGGAAGTGCTGGGCTCAGTCTGCGTATACCCATTGACAAGGTGGTCATGACCCCAGGGACCCAGCACCTAGTGGATACCGAGTGGGACATGGCATTCCCCAAGGGCTGCTATGGGCACATTGCACCTCGGAGTAGTTTGGCCCTGAAAGGTGTCATGGTTATGGCTGGGGTGATTGATGCGGACTACCATGGGGAAGTTAAGGTGTTTATGTACCATTCTGAGAAGGAGCCGATAACCTTGCAATGGGGAGATTGGTTCGTGCAGATCATCTGTGAAAGGCTAGCCACTCCATGGCTTGTGGAAGTAGCAGGGCCCAATACTACTACCAGCTGGCATGGGGGGTTTGGATCCACTGGAAAGAGGGTGTGGGCGCATTGCCTGAATAAAGATCCCCAAGAAGGCAACGTGCTAGCTGCTGGGCCAGGAGATACATACTTGGTGCTGCTGTATAGTGAAAACGTACCTTTGTATCTTCCTGCTACTAGGCTCTTGTCATGGGCTTGCTGATTGCAACCACTACTGCATGGCAGCCTTGGAGACCATGTTGAGATCACTTGGCTTCAGTCACGGCTTACTGCAATTCAGCCTCACAGCTGTTAATGCTATTCAACTGGCATTTTATAATATAGCTATGATGCAACAGGGACCACCAACCGGGTGTATAGCCTATTACACCAAACAGTTCCCTATGGGAGTCTTGACCAAGGGGCATGCACTGGTGGTCTGGCATAATTTTACATCTGGAAGGAGGAAAGGGGTGTCTGTCCTTGCAGTAATAGTGACTTACAAGCAAGGGCCACATGTAACGAAGGTTAATATCACCTGGGGAAGGCAATTAGGTGGTTGTTGGAATGCCACATCCGCTACCAGGTGCGCTGATTTAAGGCTGATATTAGATACCTCGGCTGTAAATATATTGAGGCTACTGCCTACACCCTACACCACCCATTTGTGGCCCTTATGACCCTTCAAGCTCGTCAGATGGCGTCTTGGGGCACTTGCAGTAGGTGCAGTGGGGACAGGAGCTGGTGCCTTGAATGCATATGATACTGAGACAATATGTAATAAGCTGAGTACAGTGGAAAATCATGTGGGAGGGGCCCATACCACCTTGGCCACATGGGGAACCCTATTAGGGTGCACAAGTGTGGACCTGGCCATGCTGGTGCGGAAAAGTTGGGACTGGCACAACTGAAGTTTCTGGACCACTTATCAAGGTATTAGTGATACCCATCAAGCAGTTAACTGTACCTTGTGCCGGGTATGGCAAATTGCTGCCAACCAACAATATTTGGCATTCAGGCAGCATTCGCAGGAGAAAATGGGGCAGATATGGGCACACGTGCTACATCTTAACAAGGTCTGGGTAAAACCTCTATCCTTTTCTTGTGCAGAGACCACGTGCACTGCCCATATGGCAATCACTTACCCCAAGTAATAGAGCAATGGTGCCCCTTAGTGCAAGTGGCAGTCTAAATAGGCCAGCACTGGTGGATGATGGAAGTCCGCAGTTTGTATATTTACAATGATGACCACATTACAGACCCATTGCTGTGTGAATTATGGGATCAGGGGTGGGTCTGCCCCCAACAAGGCAAATATGTGTCCCCATGTTTGCATCCTGTGACTGGAGTCTGCTCCTGGTGCCCATATTTGTTTAATGGCACTGATCTATACCAATTCAGCAATAATACTGCATGTGTGGCTACCAGCCATTTAGCCCGCTGGAGCAACGGAGATATTATGGGTGTCACTGAAACCACAGTTGTGGAATACCAACAGAATGTAACTGGGGTTTGGGATCTCACCACAGGCAAGTACTTTATGTTCACAATTTTTGACACAGCTGAATGGAATCATGCAGCACTAATTGATTTAGATATGATATGGCCAATATATTAGTGTTATTGCCTAGAGTAGACACACTGGTACGTAAGGCTAGAGAGATTAAACATCTTTATGACCAGGCCCTAAGGGCTGCAGAAGTTGCGCATGTACATATGCAACTAGATTCAGATGCAGTGATACACACAGCTAAGCTAGTGAAGCGTTTGACTGAACACCAGTGGTATGACGTATTTCCCAGTTGTTCCCCTCCACTACTAAATTGCAAAATGTGATATTGCACCCAATTGTGCTGTCTTTTGTATTGTGTGTTTTGTTATTTTGTGCATATGTGTATTTGTGGCATAAAATGGAGAAATTGTATATTGACCATTGCAAGCAGTGTTTGGGTATCCCATGTCCCTGCCAAGGGGCGGAGTGTAGAGGGTCAGCTCAGAAGAATCTTGTCACGAGGAGGAGCAGTGTGACGGGCACATAGACTCCGGGGCACTGCTTGATGCTGAAAGAAAGTATTTCTGTAATTTTGCTTTTGGATGGGCGGCTTGCCATGGGAGCTGGGTTGTTGTTGCCAGATATGTTGTTATAATTTAGGTTGTTTTTGACAGGTGTACATGGTAACAGTTTGTGAAAATTCCCTGGTTATCTGTTTGTGAGGTTTCCCAGAACGAGGTGTTTTGCACTGAAAGTTTCCCAGAATTAGCTGCTTTGCATAGACAGGGAAGAGACATAGATTTATTGTATGGGAATGGTGGTGGGTAAACATCAGACCCTACAAAAGCTTGGCTAAAGGGATGGGATCTTGAGATTTGCCATGGACAGACGGTCAGCTGTGCCTGGATCCCTCAGGTGGCCACTCTGCGGTGCAGTTGGGTCTCCCACCGTGTTTTGGAGCGTGAGTGTTAAATGCTAATTAGTGTTAGTGCTTAGATGTGTGCAGTTTTAACCAAATCAAATCATATCATAGGACTGGAAGGGACCTCGTGAGATCATCAAGTCCAACCCCCTGGGAATTGAACCCAGGACCTTCTGCATGTTAAGCAGAACCAGTGCTGATAAGTGCTACTAAGTGTTGTGTGCTTTAATAAACTTAGTGGGAGTGGTCCTGCTTTTTTGGCAGGGGGTTGGACTAGATGACCTCGTGGGGTCCCTTCCAATCCTATGATTCTATGGCTGTGTTCTCACACAGCGGGTTATTTCGATACGGTTGTTTTGAAACAATCGTATATCGAAATAACGCTTATTTCAAAACAACTTATTTCGAATTAACAAAATGTTAATTCGAAACAAGGAAAAAGGCAGGAAACGCTATTTCGCTTCCGCAGGGGGCTGCAGGCACCGGCGGGCTTCAGCGCTGCCCAGCACTGCTCCCCGCCGGTGCCTGCAGAGCCGGGCTGCAGGCACTGGCGGCGTTCAGCGCTCCCCAGCGCTGCTCCCCGCCAGCTTAAAGCCCGGTCTGCACCCAAACCCGCCATGACCGGTGGCGGGTTTGAGTGCAGACCAGGCTTTAAGTCAGTGGGGAGCAGTGCTGGGCA
>ML682228.1:239634-272934 GCA_007922195.1 Podocnemis expansa
AACGTTGTTTCGCCCACGGACTAGGTTTTACTTGTTTCAAAACAACACGGTTGTTTCGGAACAACGGCTTCCCTTGTTCCGAAACAACCGTGCGTCGTGTGAACAGCTGAAACCTTATTTCGAAACAACCTCCGTTGTTTCGAAATAAGGAGGCTGTGTGAACACAGCCTATGATTCTATGATTCTAAGCTGCTCTGCCCTGGGGGGGGGGGGGGGAATTCACACACTCCTAGCCTCCAGCAGCTCTCTGCTGGCTGGGGTTAAGGTGGAGTGGGGTTTAAAGTCTAGTCATTGGAACTCTGGCTTCTGGCTGCTCCTGCTATTTTTAGGGGGGCCCCTAGAACTCCACATTTGGGTGTCTTCCCCTATTTTAGGGGACCTCTGAATGCTGCCTGCCTAAAAAAAGCGGGCCCCTGGAACTGTGTTCCAGTGCCTTCTCCCTTACTTTAGCCCCTGCTTTTTCCCAGCCCTGCACAGAAATTGTGGCTGTTTCTGGAGCCACAGTTTGGCATAGGGCAGCTACCTGACAGAAACAGAGACATTATATAAAATATCCCCATTGGTTTTGGCACTACTTTCCATTGACCTAAAGGAGGTGTTTTACTACTGGGGAGGGACTCTGCTTTTGTTGTTTCACCCTTGTAAATTCTTTATGTGTTAAGCTAACATCCTTGGAAATAACAACTTTTGGGTGTAGTTTTGACACTGAGCAAGGGAGCTTGGTACAAAATTCTAATGGAGAAAACAATTTGTAGCACTGTAGCTAAGATCAACCCAAGTGCAGGCAATAGAATTGCCCTTGAGAGCAGCTACCTCAAGGTAAAATCTGCCAGAGCCTTGTTTCTACTCCACTTTTATGCCAAGATCCTTCAGGGTTTGTTTTCCCATTACAACAGTTTGTTTTCCTTTTTCCCTCACTTCCCTCTTATATGCTATTGTCCACTGTTTGAATCTAAACCACCACATTGATTTGCTGTAACAGTCTGATCTGATCCTATGACTCACAATTCCCTGCATTTATTTTCTTCCCATTCCTCCGTACTTCTCCATCTTCAAGCATCTGATGAAGTGGGATTTTCTTCAACCAAAACTCATAATAAATAAATTTGTTAGTCTTTGAAAGTGCCATTAGACTCTTTGTTTGTCATGGTACCTATGTAACATCACACATCTTGTGAAAGAAAACAAGCCAAGACATACACATTCTTACATTCACTCTCCTAAACAAAGCCCAGTATTTCCTGATTTCACTCCCTAGTTTCCTCTTTGCAGTCTGAAACACTTTCAGAGGAATGATCATTAACTTCTAAATTGAATGGTGCCTCTGATAATCAGGGCCCAGGACTTCACTATTTTTGTTTACTTCCCCTTCTTGCTAGTGTTGCAGCAGCTCCAAAAGTAGGTAAATATCAATGTCAGCACAGGTGTACGTAGACAACCCTGTTCTAAACATTATGTCATCTACCACTACACAGAGCAGGGCTAGACAGCACACTATAATAAGTGCTCCTGTCTTAGAAGCTGTACCACTACCAGTAGTAAAATCAGAAGCAACTTGAACAGAGCTATGTATATTAGGTGTTTAATGTCAATAGTCGCATGACAATTTTGACCCAACTGTGTCATTAAGGCCATGATTAGAGTGACAAGGTGACTGAGGTGATATCTTTTAGTAGAACACCTGATGGTGAGAAATGAGTTGCTCCAAGAGCAACTATGTGGGTACCATCAGATAATGCCTTTGCCGTCAAATGAACTCACACAGGAAGATGATAAAAGAGATAATGCCACATCAGCTGTGGGCAAACACTCTTCACATAGCAAACATTCTGTAGTGTACCTTTCAGGTCTCATGCTTAAAGGGAACACATTAAAAAAAAAAAACCAAGCCTGGAAGCTAAAATTCATAAATTCACTATAGACTAAAATTTAAAAATGGACTGCAGATGCTGGATTTATGGCCAAGACCATGACTAGGCTGGGGTGAGTAGGGCAAAGTCCCACATGCCGAACAAAGGCGGCCTTTGGCAATTGGCGGCCCAAGCCAAAGGCCCTTTATGGGGCCCCCTATGAACCCACAATGCCACGCTCACTGGGGCTCTGGGCCCCTGTTGCCACCCTAACTGCCCCCCCCCACCATGGGGAGCGAGGGAGAAGTGGGGGCTGTGGACCACCAGGTCCAAAAGCTTTGCCACTCGCCGGCTGATGTATCAGCCAGACCGGCCTCTTTCCAGCGGCGGTGGAGCAGTGCTCCCCCCCACCCCAGCCAGCCACGCCTCCCCAGAAGCAGGGAGAAGAGCGGCCAGCACGGTACTGCGGCTTGCTGGGAGTGGGGCTCCCTGGAACGGCCCACTCCAAAGAGTTCGGGCAGCTTTGCCCCTGGCCACCCCCAGCCTGGAAGTGGCCAGAACTCTTCGGAGCATGCCGCTCCAGGGGGCCCCACTCCTGGCAAACTGCAGCGCCGTGCCAGCCGCTCTCCTCCTGCCCCCTGGGGACGCATGGCTGGCTGGGAGTAGGCGGGGAGCGCTGCTCTGCCCCTGCTGGAGAAAGCCTGGTTTAGAAGGCGGGTGGCAAAGCTTTTGGACCTGGTGGTCTGCCACCGTCTTCTTCCCCACTGCACCATGAGTGCACAGGTAACCGAAGCAGGCGGCAGCTATGGGTAGGGTTACCAGATGTCAGGCAAAAGGAGGACATGACCTCCCTTTTTACTTTCACGTCCTCTGTCCAGCAGGCATTTTAAAATATGTGATTTTGTCTGGCTTTTTACTTACAGGGATTAAAGTATTCTAGGAAGCCATGGAATACCTTATTTTAGGGGGAAGCGTTCCAGGGCCCCTTAAAAATAGAAGAATGCTACATTAATACTACATGTTCTCCTTTCGAGGCTTTGGTATCTGGTACTCCTAGCTACCGGGCCCCCTTATAGCTCAGGGGCCCTAAGCCACTGCCTGCTTCACTTACTCCAAAAGCCACCTCTGGTGCTGAATTTTAGAAGGCACAGGGGATGGATCTGGATCTGTTCCCAGCTGCCATATGGAGCCACTTCTGTCCCTTGCACCCTTGAAACTTTGGCACTTGGGACCTCCAGCTGCTGAAGCTCACCACCACCTTCTGGCAGTGGCTATGGACACATCTGGAGCACCTGTTGCCCCAGGCAGGCCACAGGGATCCAGCTCCATCCACAGCCAGGCAGCTGGGGATGGAGCTGCATTCCAATCCCTTCAGCCTGCCATCAGTCAGGGGGTGTGTTTGTAGTATCTGGGGCTGCTTGCCCCAGGTGCAAAAAGTTCTGGT
The DNA here is from genome assembly GCA_007922195.1 of Podocnemis expansa. Lineage (NCBI taxonomy): Eukaryota > Metazoa > Chordata > Testudines > Podocnemididae > Podocnemis > Podocnemis expansa. The sequence goes on from ML682228.1 coordinate 242,929, forward strand.
TATAGCTCTGTTTATGGCTTATTAAAACAATCTGTAACAACCTGCAGTGCCCCCTTAAAGAACAGTGAGACGGTATAATATTGGGCACTATGCAGTTTGCATTTTAAATGCCTCATCAGATCACAGGGAAGTTTTGTGGCTCCTGCTTCAAAATGCCACATGGCTAGGGTTACCAGATGTCAGGCAAAAGGAGAACATGTCCTCCTTTTTACCTTCACATCCTCCGTCCGGCACGCATTTTAAAAATACATGATTTTGTGCAGCTATTTACTTACAGGGGTTAAAGTATGCTTAAATTCCCCAGAATACCTTATTTTTAGGGGGAAGAGTTCCAGAGGCCCCTAAAAACAGAAGAATATTACATTAATACTACATTTTCTCCATGAGTCCTCCAACGTCTTCCTTTTCCTACTTCCTCTCCTCCTTTCCAGGATTTGGTATCTGGTAACCCTGCACATGGTGGAGGATGGGGACAGCTGCCCTGATCCTATATCACTCAGAGATTCCCATGGAGATGCTCTCTGGGAGGCGTGCAGGTCTGCAAGAGCACTGTCCAGACAGCAGCACACACTATTCTCCCCAGGACTTGTAATTGTGGGGGGAAGGGGGAGTGTAGAGGAAAGTTGTGGGGGTGTAGGCAGGGCCACCTCAAGGGGTTGTGTCGTTCCAAGCCAAATTTTGATGTGGCACTCCCTGCATCTCATTCATGGAGGTTAAAAAGTTTTCCAAAGTGCACAAATCTCCGGCGTCTGCCTGCAGAGGGATTTAAAATGCACTCTGCTACATGACTTAAGCTGCAGGGCGACTAACAGTGCCCGAGCTGCTAGGATAGAGTTGAAGCGGCAGGAGCCAGCCTAATCTTCGGCACGGTTAGGTGCCCCCAAGAACTGTCGTCTGAAGCCATGTCTGTCTCTTGCCTCACAGTAGAGCCTGCTTTGGACGTCGGCTCAGACATTTGGTATAACACTATTACTAGCAGACAGCTAGGAGGGTTGGGAATTTGGGGTGTGTGTGTGTGGGGGGGGGGGTGTTACAGAAATCCACAGCAGCCATACAAGGGGCCCCACTAGGCAGATCAGCGCGTCCCACCTCCCCGCCAGCATCCGAACTCCGCGCTCAGCTGGGGCCCGGAAGTGCGTCAGAGCCCCACCCCCTCGCGCGAGACGAGCCACTAAGCCCCGCCCCGCCAGGAAAGCCGCCGCAGCGACGAGGGGGTGGGCCGTTGCGTGATGTCACGTGAGGGACTTGCACGCGGCGCGGCTTGTGTCACGTGACGCGCGCGAGGTTGAGCGACGGCGCCGCCCGCAAAGGGCGGAAGCGCGCCCCTTCTCCTCCCCAGCGCGCGGCGCGCGGGTTAGTGGAGGGAGCGAGAAGCGCATGCGCGGGGCCCGCTCTTTCCGGGGCTTTCGCCTGAGGAGGCTGCTGTGGGTTGAGTCCGCCAGGGGGTGTGGGGCGGGGTCGTGGCGTCACTTCTGTTTCCTTGGCAGCACAGGACACTGCCCCCTTGATTGCCAGCTCTCCCCTGGCCTGCTGCTCTCCCCATGGCGCACATCACCCTCAACCAATATTTGCAGCAGGTAAGCAGCTTGTGGATGCAGCCTCCTCTGCAGAAAGACAAAGCACACCAGGAGTCCCCTGACACTTAAAAACTAACCAATTTATTTATAGCATGAGCTTTCCTGGGAGCAAATCTGACTTGGGCGGATGCTTTGAAGATGGGGGAAGTTACAGAAGGGGAGGAAATGAATGCAGGCACGTGCAAGCGATGGGATCCTGTCACACTGTGGCAGCAAAGCAGAACAATTGTAACAGCAGAGGGAGTGGTGGTTTGCAACTTTTTCTCAGCCATGGCGCACCTTGATCACTTTTATCATTACAAGGCACTGCCCTGTGGAGTCTCCAAGTGAACATTCATGAGCCAGACCAGAACCAAACCATAGGGTTGGAAGGGACATCATTAGATCATTGAGTCCAACCCCCTGGGGCTTGAACCCAGGACCTTCTGGGTTTTTTTAAGTAGAGGTGTTAGCTACTACACGATTTGCAGTGTCTTTGAATAGTTCTTCCAAAAGTTCGATGGCACAGGCACTCAGGCCTGAGGGCACCCCTGTGCACGACAGCACACTGGTTGGGAAACACTTATGTAAAGGAAGATGAGGCCAAATCACCTGTTGTAGTGAGGAAAAAGAAATCCAAAATCTTTATTTAGTCCTGAAATAACACAGTCAAACTTGCAGATGAATCCCATTCTTCAGTTTCTCTTTGAAGCCTTGAGCAGTTATTCATTTGCCTGAGCATAGCCCTTAGTAAATTGTCAGTGGTGTGATCAGGAAGATTGATCTGGCCAGCTGCTGGTTTTAGAATGTCCTGAGTACTGATCCAGTTTGGGAAAAGCCCAGGGAGAGTGTGTGACCTGATCAGTAGGGACATCTCCTGGAAAGACATTAGTATTCATATTGTGTTTAAAATGTAGAGGCCTCTGTAAATACATAGACCCAAATCCTATGATAGGATCTGTTTGTGTGAACATCTACATCTTTACTATTATCTTCAGTGGGAAGGTGTGCCTGTTCTGCAACAGAGGGTGAACCTCCCAGCCCAGGTAGACAGACTGGCGCTAGGTCAGCTGAAGCTGTCACTTTAAAAAGAGGAATGTGGATTGTGTGGCGCAGGGGGTAGCTCAAGTCTTTGCTGGACCCACAACTTCCATGCCGCTATTTTTACTGTACTAGCACAAGGCTCCCTATCATCCATGTGACCAAGAGTTGGGAGCCTCCTCCTAGTAGCAGTGTAGTTCAGTTGGAGAGTAAGTTAGATTTGTAAATATACTCAGTGAAGCTTTGTATATATGCTGTGGTCTGCATTAAAGGATGAAGTTGTAGGCTCAGGGCCTAAATGTCTTTGTTATAAAGGGTCCATTCTTGTCAGGTGTAACGCACTTGTTTGAACATTTTAATGAGACAGGCCACACTTGGTCAGTTCTGGAAAAGGAGCGAAAAGTTTAAATATTAGGTGCCCACCTCTCTTTCCCAATTTTTATGGTTTACGGATAATGTTTTGCTCTCTTTAGAAAAAGTGTTGCTCGTACCAGTTCCTGAGTAAGAGAGAACCGTAGAAAATTTAATTTAGTAAGTGACTCAGTGAAATGACTGTCTTCAACCTGCTGTTGAACTTATGAAGTAAAACTGTAAAAAAAAGAATTAATTTGTTAAAATGTCACTTATAGCAATAGAAGGTAAAACATCTAATTTCTGAATCAACCATGGCCTTTTAAATAATGCTTGCATTGCAGTATATCTGTGCTAGGACATTCTGGAAACTTAAATCATGGTTCTATCATCAGGGTTCTTAACTGCAATAATACTGTTGTGCTTACTTATCAACTTGTCTTCTGTTTATTTGCCAGATTTTCTATTTTTAGATTTTTCTATTTAATCAACATTTTCCTAACGAGGAAGTTGTGAACATACAGTTAAACTTGTAAAATTATATGTGAATTGATCTAACTTTAATCAGCCTTTTCCTGGAGAAGAATTTTAATGTTTTCCAAACTTAAACTCCTTGTCGGTAGCATGTGAGAAATGAATATTTGCAGAGGCATTGACAAGAATGTAAAATCACAGAAGGATGAATTGTTATGAGATGTGGCAGTATGTGGTACATTAAGGCTCAATCTTGTTCCTTTATGTGCATAATTTTTTAAAAAATTTTCTTTTGTAGGTTCTAGAAGCCATTGATTCTAAGGACGGATTGTTCTGTGCAGAATTGGTGTCATTTAAGCATCCTCATGTTGCAAATCCCAGGCTTCAGGTACAGCAATCAGTTACACTAACAATCCAGGGCCCCAGTCTTGCAAGGTGAGGTGCACGGTCAGATCCACGTTAGCTTCAGAGAGTCTCTGAAAGGGTCCTTGGATTTGGACGTTTGCATGACATTTGTGGAGAATTAAATGGAAAAAATCAGTTATGAAGAAATTAATACAGAAAAGTATAGCAAATGTATGATTAAATATATGCAAAAACCCTCACATAACAAACTAAACCCCAGCCCTCTTGCTCCAGAAAGGAGAGCCTAGTTAGGACTAGAAATGTAGGGGAAAAACAATTGCCTGCCACTGCTCTTACAAAGAAGAAAAAAATCCTATAAAATGTAAAAATGAGAAACAGTTGTGTAGAAATTATCTGTTCAAATTAGTTTAATCAATTTATACTTTTATAGCATTTGTAAATAAGATAGAGACCTCAATAGAGAATGACGTCCTTATTATAAAATCCCTTAGGCTGATTTAAAATTGTCTTTAAAATTCTAAGAGACCTTTCCTTGATGGTGCAGTATGCAGTTTTTAAAACTGCAGTTAATATAGGGTCAACAGAAAGCAGCCATATGATTTGAATCCCAATAGCATCCATCACTCCTCTTCTACACAGCACTACATAACACAATTTAAACTGCTTTCCAGGGAAATACAATGAAATGTGGATGTTCTTTTTTATTCAGGTTTTTATTAGGACTGTCAGTTAATCACATTAACTTAAAACAAGTTAACTTGATTAAAAAGATTAATCACAGTTTTGCTTCCACTAATTAAAACAATATAAATTTATTATAAATATTTGGATGTATTTCGGTGTTCTAAAATGTATTGATTTTAATTACAACCCCAAATAGAAAGCGTGCACCTACAAGTCCATTCAGTTCTACTTGTTCAGCCAATTGCTGAGATGAAATAAGCGAGTTTAGATTTATGGGAGATAATGCTGCTTGTTTCATATTTACGATATCAGCTGAAAGTGAGCAGGTCCATCCCTAGGTTAGGGTGAGTGGGGCAATTGCCCACAGCCCTGCGCTTCTGGGGGTCCCGTGCTGCCCTGCCCCCCCCCCCCCAGCTGGCTGTACCCCATCCAGGGGACTGGGCGAGCTGGCCGAAAGTGGCAGTTGGCTTCAGGGCTCCCGGTCCCCTCCCCTGGCATGCCCATTGCCTTTGGTTCTGTGCTGGAGGCAGTGTGCATGGCAGGGTAGGGGACCGCGAGCGCTAAACCCGGCTGCTACTTTTCACCAGCTTGCCAGGTCCCCCAGATGGGGAGGAGCCGGCATAGGGTTACAGGGACCTGACCCACCCTCCAGTGCTGGGGTGGGGGGGGACGCAGAGGGCGATTTGCCTGGGGCCCTGCACCCCCCCCCAGGAATGGATCTGAAAGTGAGAGACACATTATGCTTTTGTAGCTGGCATTGCAAGATATTTACGTGCCAGTTATATGACTATTTACCATGTCCCTTCATGTTTCAGACATCATTCCAGAGCATATGCTTCCATGCTGATGACTCATTAAAAAAAATTATTAAATTTGTGACAACTCATTGGGGCAGAATTGTCTGTCTCCTGTGGTTATACCTGCATTCTGCCATGTATTTTGTGTGATGGCAGTTGTTCCCAACCATTTTCAGGCTGGAGACCCCCTTTTAACAAAAAAAATCTCTGCGGCAACCCTGGCTGATTATGTAATCTGGGCCGTGCAGGCAGACTCTGACTTGCTCCACTCTGGCGGTGCCACTAGGAGAGCTGGTGAACAGCACTGCAGCCACCATGGCCCACACCGCTGGGGAAGCCGGGCTGCAGCAGCTATGGCCCCCTGCCCTTGCCATGCCAGGGAGCTGCTATGGCCCCATCCCCCTTCCAGGACCCAGCCATGGGAGGGGAAAGGCAGCCCTGGTGGGGAGCATCGGAGCTGTAGCTGGATTCCAGCCCTGGCAGGGAGAGGCTGCGCGGACCCCCTGCAACATGTTGTGGACCACAGGCTGGGAACCACTGTGTTATGGCATTCGTGGATAACATCTCAGCTAATGTTCTTCAGTTAAGGAACAGTTTTACTGCAGATATGACAAAACATGCAGAGAGTACCAGTGTGAGATTTCTGAGTGTGGCAACAATTCTTGACCCAAGATTTGAGAATCTGAAATGTCTTCCAAAATCTGAGAGGGACGAAGTGTTGAACGCGCTGTCTGAAGCCTTAAAGGAGCAACACTCCAAAGTAGAAACTGCAGAACCTACACCACCGAAAAAGAAAATCAGCCTTCAGTTGGTGGCTTCTGACTCGGGTGAAGAAAACAAATAGGTATTAGTTTACACTGCTTTGTATCATTATTGAGCAGAACCTGGCATCAGGATGGAAGCATGTCTTCTGGAATAGTGGTTGAAGCATGAAGGGTCATCTGAATGTTCAGTCTATTTCGTATGTAACTACCTTGCAACACCAGCGCCATGCAAACGCCTGTTCTGACTTTGAGGTGACATTGTAAATAAGAAGTGGGCAACATTATCTCTAGAAAGTAAATTATCTTGTTTGTTTTAGTGATTGGCTGAACAAGAAGTAAGACTAGGTGGAGCTTTAGGCGCTACAGCAGGGGTCAGCAACCCCTGGCACACATGTAAAAAGTGGCATGGGGGCTAAGTCTGAGCAGCATGTGGTGCAGCTCAGGCCCCCCCCCCCTCGGACCCCACTGGCTGGGCTTCCCTGCTGAGGAGCACAGCCATCAGGAACAAGGAAGCCGTGACTTGCGGCGTCTGGCCCCTGCTGGCCCCACCTCCTGCTGGGCAGGGCTAGAAGAGAGTGGGGTGGATTGGTCAGCCCAAAGCTGCAGCTTCTGGGGACGGGTGTCGGCTGGCCCCAACTTCGACCGCCTGAAGGCTGCCAGGGGCTGGTGCTGGCTGGCCCTGCCCCCAGAGGCCGCCCATCACCGCTGGGGGAGCGGTGCTGGTCGGCCTTGACCCCCGGAGCCACCCACCACTGTGGGGGCGGGTGGGGTGCCAGTCAGCCCTGACCCTCGGAGGCCGCTTTCCGCTGTGGGGACGGGAGCCAGCCCTGATTCCAAAGCCTGGCCCTGCCCCTGGCACCCGCTGAGGGTGCAGTGGGCGAGGCTGGCACGGGGGTGGCAAAGGTTGCAGACCCCTGCCCTACAGTTTTATGTTTTGTTTTTGAGTGCAATTACACAGTCCAAACAAACCAAAAAACCCCCCTATATTTGTAAATTGCACTTGCCTGATAGAGAATGCACTACACTACTCATGAGGTGATTTAAAAAATACAATTTCATTTATCTATTTTGTAGTGCAAAATTACTAATACAATATAAAGCATTATTTACTTTGTACTCTATCGTGTAACTGAAATCATTGTTTAAAATGTAGGAAACACCCAAAATATTTAAATATTTTTGTTTGTATTATTGTTTAACAATGTGATTAATTTTTAATCAATTGTGATTAGTTTTTTAAATTGTTTGACAGCCCTAGCTTTTACACTTCACTGCAGTATCTGAGATGTGAACTCTATCAATTCACTAATATAGATGTCTCTTCCCTTTCCCTTTTTGTCCAGTATCTCATTTTGCTCTGTCCCTTTTTATTGAAAATATTGGTAGTCGACAAGCAAGAGCAGCACCCCTCTCTAGCTTGGTTTTTCTCTTTTCCCCCTTGATTATCTCATGATTTGGCTCCACTCCATGCTCTTTCTCATGATTGATTGATTCTCCTCAATTTTCCATTTTTGCTCTGTATTAGATATAATTGCTTGGATATTACATACAAGCTTTGGCTATACATAAAACTAGTGTGAAAAACTGTGCATGTGTTTTGTTTTGGGTTTTTTTGTGCAATTTTATACTTTTAACGCTCAATTGATTTGTTCTACAATTAGCTTCCATCTCCAGAGGACAAATGTCAACAAGTGCTAGAGCCACCATATGATGAAATGTTTGCTGCTCACTTAAGGTAAAGATGGACTGAGAATGAGAGTTTGAATTCTAATGTATCCAGCTAGGAAGAGGAAAGGACTCCATGAATTGATCTGACTGATTTGAAAAGGAGCTATCAATTGGGGAAAAGAAGAATAATACTGCCATCTGAAAAAAACGTACCTACTACTGTTACAAGTAATCTCTGAAATTGCTATAAATAAATGATACAGAAAACATTTACTGATTTTTAGTTTTACTTTATCGATTTTGATAGCATTTGATAGTCAATTTCACTGCCATATTGATAGTGCATGGCCTTTTCCAGGGCCTACAAAAGTGTCTTTGCTTTTAACAGCAACAGCAGAAGTGAAATTGAGCAGACAGCAATGGGAGAGAGAGACTTTACTCAAATAGGAAAAGTTAACTGTAAACCTATGAAAACTGGCAGGGCACTCTCAATCATCTGTAGCATCCAAAATATTTTTGACTGCTTTTTAAAATGTCAAATTGACGTAGTCTTTTTAATTTTCTTTCATTCTTTGAACTTTGCAAATTTGTCTATCTGATTTACATTGAACGTCCGTTGTAGAGAAGTCATTGTAAAACAATGAGTTTGTATCTGTTGCTGCACAATGTATTTTCATGTGCAGTTGCCAGTTTGATATTCCCTGGGTAATCAAATATTTTTATTGCTCCTTTAGAATACAAAGTTCTAAAAATCCTGTCACTGTTGTTAAATTAAAGTTTCACAGTTTATTTTATCTATAGAGGAAAAGTAAACTAAACTTTTAAATATAAAATACTTTTCAGTGTCCTTAATGTTTTCCCTTTTTCCTTTTGACAGATGTATTTATGCTGTTGGAAACCATGACTTTATCGAAGCTTACAAGTGCCAAACAGTTATAGTGCAATATCCTTTTCCATTAGTTCATTTGCGAGCTCATAAATGTGTGTAACATGTTTGGGGGGGGGGGGGGATTCTTTCAAATGTGATAGAATTAAAAAATATACATAGGGTTTTATTTCAGAGTATGTTTCAGCCATTTCAACTTGTAACCAATTAAACTGGCTTAAAAAAATGTACCACATGCTCCTAAGCTAGAGAATGTCTCTTACAGGAGTCCCTGACACAATGTAAAGAGAAAGGGATGGTATTGCAGAGAGGTATTGTTCCCTTCCTTGGGCTTTTCCCACTCCTATGTGCAGTATATCTTTTTCAGGATAAAAGAGAGACCATGCAGTGCAGCTGGGCTCTTCACTTTTATGTCCCTCTATCCCCCCTTGGTTGCCTCCTTTTTTTTGCCATCTTCTACACTCAGACAGGACATAAAGCCATATAGCCTAAACACCTATCCTATTTTACTTCATGGGTCACTTGTATAGTGTGGTGTGTTCTCCTGAATATTTAATACATCGTTCCTGCGAGCATTTCAAGCACATAAAGAGGAAAACTGGTATGTCCTTGATCACTGCAGTTACATTATTGACTAGGCAGGTGACTAGATCTAGGTAGTTGCTCCTGCTGCCTTTCATCCCAAAATGTAAACATAGTTCAATTAACACTGTACTATTAAAATAACTTTGATTTTTCTCTAATGATTTGTTTCAATTTTATAAACCTGTTATTTTCTAATTAACACTTTGCCCTTTTAAATTTCTATCAGGAACTCAAGCCTGAAATCTGTTCGTCTGTTTGTCCACTAACAAACATAATCAAATTGTTTAGCAAATTTACTTCGTTTCCCTTTAAGTAAAGCATTGGTTGCAGGAGGGTGTTCTGCTTTATAGTTTGTCACCTGGAGATTAGTTAAATGCATTATTTGTTTACTCAACTAAAATTGGTTATTTAGGAAGTTGAATCGTCCTCCCAACATTTATCTGCACATGGACTAAAACATACCTTGTGATAGCTTAACCTATAGTATGGGTTTAGTTGCTCACACATAATGAATATTATTTCTTTGCTTCTGTAGGGCTTTGCCAATTATGTATGCTGTAGCACTTGATCTCCGAATTTTTGCTAATAATGTAAGTAAACAGGAGAATTGTAGTATAACAATTTAATGTATGTTATCTGTCCGTAAAGAATTTGACTGCGAAGTATCTTAAAGTTCAGCCTTAGCTTAATCCTATCTGTATTGTCCTGTTTAGGATCATGGTGTTACAAAATGATACATATTCAGAGTTTCATCCTTTGTGAAGTTCATCTTAGACTTGCAATAATATAATTTGCTTACTCTAACTGCCTCCTATTTTTGGCCCTGGTCCTGGGAGGTGCTGAGAACTTGCAAGTCCATGGAAATCAGCCTGGATTTATAAGGTGGTTTATGGTTCAGAAAAGCTCTATGGAGCATGACTTAATTGTTTCAGTAATACTCTTACTCTCTGGCTTCATAACTGGATAGAATTTTCTCTGAGAAAATTTTTGAATATGGTAGGATTTAAAAATTCTCAGTGGTTGAAATGACCATTGTGGTAGTTGGTGTTGCAGTGAGGAAATTCTTTATTTCTGCCTGGAGGAGGAATTGGTCTGAACAGGGTAGGAAATAGTTCCTACATCCAGTCTGAGAAGCCTGTCTTGAGAGGACTGTTTGTGTCTTTTGGTTCATATATTAGTTGTGAAGCACTTGATTTGGACAATCTGTATAGGAGTTTTTGGTTCATTATATTGAAAGTGTTTGTACACTAACTTGACTGGCACTGTATGAGAGCTAAAAAGATTAGATATGTCTTCAATAACAAGGATTTTTTTGTGCTGTTTGCATTTATTTTTAGGATATTTAAAGATGCGGCAGAATGTGAACGAATCAAAGTTAAAACAACACTTGATTCACAAGGCAGACCCCAATCCATATTAAGTGCATATTTAGTGTTTTTTTTAAAGTTCCCACACCTTGAATCCTCCAAAAGCCTGAGAATTTCAGCTTTCATGTTGAGAGGAAAAAAAATTCTAGCCTTCCTGATGGCAGAGAGAGCTTCAAAAAATGAATCAAGACGACTCCTACCACAGAAGGCAAATTAGAAGACCTAAATGTGTTTTTTAAATTTAGGGTAGGAGAGGAGAAAGAAGGCTTGACTTCTGATTTCTTTTTGAAAGTTTGTAGTTGCCAATACTGTGTACAATCCATTCAGCACTAATTCAAAATACAATCTGAACTCTATTTCTTTGTTTTAGCCAGCTGGTCCAAAACTGTAAAGATGCTTTTAACATGGTATCCTTGTTAATATTATGGAAACATCTATCTTCACAATGACCTCAACTTTTAAGAGGATTCTAGAAGTGCAGGGGTAGATTGGGACAAGTGGTATCACAGTTGTACAGTCAGATGCTGCCAAAATTTAAATGCTGCCTTTGAACCAAACTCTGCAGTGCACAATGGACCTCTTGCAAAGTTCTGAACACTCTCTCTTCCTGTTTAATTTAGTGGAGAGTGTTCAGAACCTCCCAAAAGATAAATGGAAGAGTATGGTAGGGTGGCAGGTGTGAGGAACTTATGTCTTATTATATTTTACAAGATACCGTGTTTAAAGAGCTAGTCTACTTACTGCTTGGAACAAAATGAACCCAAACGTAGTCATACACACTGTCTCTCATCATGCATGCTAGGCTGATCAACAACTGGTGAAGAAAGGGAAGAGCAAAGTTGGTGACATGTTGGAAAAAGCAGCAGAATTGCTGATGAGCTGTTTTCGAGTCTGTGCCAGTGACACGTGAGTGACATCCTTTCTAGATCTCATGCTGAATCATTAAGAAATTTTAAATTGCTTGACTTGTTTGTAAAACATAAGAAGTAATTCTTTGTCTTGGCCTAATGATCTTTGTTAGTTCAGTCACTTTTGTTGCCTGCTTCTTTCCCTTAATGCTGTGTTCTGTACTGAATATCAAATACAATTGGAGAGGCTTCTTAGGTTTCATATTTCTAGTAGGTGTTGCAGAAGGAACTAATTTACATCTTCGTCTGCCAAGGTAATCAATTAACAGTTTCAACAGGAAGAAAAGGCTTCTTCAGTCTTTCTCTCCTTCCAATGTTGCAAACAACCATAATTCTCAGGCACATGCTAACTGCAGATGTGCAGAAGGCCACAAAAGGGGAATTCCACTGTTGTGCACCCCTGTGTACCTTTTATTACAGTATGCCTTGAGACTGTTATCATAAAAAGGTCATCCTCCTCCAGACTTTATACACCAACCTTATTCAAGCCTCTGTCATTAGCTTAAAATCCAGAGAAATTCCTGAACAAAAAGCTAAAGATCACTCAGATATTTCCTGTCAACACAATCACTAGAAACCAAAGAAAGCTCCAGCTAAGTGGCAGTAGCAGCCATGGAAGTCTAAAATTTCTCTCCATACTTTCCTGATATCTTATACCAAAGGTACACTTAGATTTCTCTTCTCTACAAGTTCCCTTTCATTTCCAGTGTGTAGCCCTCTCAAAATCACATATAGGTACACAAAAACAATTGCAGTCTGAGTATTTTAGGGCAGTGTTTCTCAGCCAATGTGCCACGGCACAGAGGTGTGCCATCAAGTCTGAGCAGGTGTGCCACAAAGTTTTTTGAAAATCTACTCAAACAGCTCTGGATTGGCTCATGAATATTCATGAGTTCATTTGGAAACTGTATGGTGATATGTCTCAAATTAATTAAAGGTAGCAAGCAGTGTTCCCTCTAAGGTGATGATGCAGCTGAGCAAGTTATGGAGGCAGCTGAGCAAATTACTCAATGTTTATTGGGCCCCTTCCCCACTGCCCCCCCCCAAGCATATCATAACTTGGTCAGCTGCATCATCAGCTTAGAGGGAACATTGCTGTCATTACCGTATTATGTCATGGAAAATGGTAATGATAATGAATGCAGCATTAAAACAGTACAAAGTCTGGCGTTTTTAAAATTTTAAAATAAAAAAAATTACCAAGATGTTTTCTGGTACTGAAAATTCATTTTTTCAGTAAATGAAAGCTTTTCATGATCCTTTCATTAATGTTCATGAAACTAAAAAAAGTTTAAAAAGCTAAATTTGCAAATATAAGCTTGCAAAGCACGTAAAAAGTTGACTTGCTGCTTTTTCATTTTCCCCAGCAGCCCATTTTACAATTTAAAAAAAAGTCCTCCATTGTTTCTAACCAATTCAAAAGTGCCCCTTTATTTCTTTACTTAATTTGTCCCTGCTTGTAATTTTATTCACAGTTTAAATTATTTTCCTTCATTTAGTTAGGGTTTGCTATATTTTCCCCCCCATTTTAGGCCTTTTGTAGGGAACAAGAGTGTCCCCCCCCCCCCAAAAAAAAAGCCAAAGTGCCCCACATAGGGCTCAAACCCACAACACAGATTGATAGGTAGCTGCTCAGCCAACTGAACCACACAGACTTTTGCTGCAAACCCCTCTAAGAAGAGAGGAAATGGTAAGTTCCACTGCCCCCCTTGATTTTGCTGCAGGTTCTTTTGTTCCTCATGTGTAGTGCAGACTCTTAAGGTTTACGGATTCCAGCCCTGTGTTGGGCGTGGTGGTTTTTTTTTTTCCCCCACCTCCCCCCACAAACCCCCCCGGGGGGGGGGGGGGGGAATCTACGTTTAGAATGCCTGCCGGATGGAGGATGTGAAGGTAAAAAGGAGCGCACATCCTCCTTTTGCCAGAAGTCTGGCAACCCTAGTCCTGGGGAAGCTGCTTGCTCCCCCGAGCACTTTCCCAGGGGCCAGGCGGAGGGCGGGGGGGCCTTCCCTGAGTTACAGAGCTGGGCGCTCTCCAGCCGGCTTCCCCGAGACCCCCTGGTACCCCAGCCCTGCTCCCTCAGCCCACTTCCCCGCTGCAGGAGCTGCTCCCGGGGGAGCCTGCCCCTTGCTGCTGCCATTCTTCTGGCTGGCAGGAAGCTGCACAGGGAAGTTTAAAATCTCCTGCCCTGAGCATGCTCAGGAGAGATTTTAAACTCCGCAAAACAGCTCCCTGCCTGCCGGAAGAATGTGCCCTTGGGGCCGGCAAGGAGCCGCAGCTGCAAGCCTGGGAATTAGGGCTTCTGCACGCCCGTGCACGGGAGCAGCCTAGAGGGAACATTGGTAGCAACTGTGCCACGGCAGAGAAAATGTTGGGGACCACTGTGTTAGGGAGAAATAAACAGTATGTAGAATTATGTAATAAAATTGTATCTACCTCTAAAAAGGTACCTTCATCTTGCTGTGATTGAAGTTGTGCAGTGAGTGAAATTATGAGGCAGTGGATGTGTACGTTGGTTGTGGTTATAAACTGGAAATGTTTGAATGGTAAAACGGGTGACTTGAGGTTGGGGTGGATACTCTTTTTGTTTTACCAGTGGGTGGCCTTCCTCAATTTGTAATGATTGTGTTGACGGGAAACACAGCTGAGCAATTTTAAAATGAACAGGGATTATAAATTGGAAATGGGATTGGCACCCTGGTTTGGTGGATGTTGCATGGTCTAAAATTTACAAGCAATTGTTGGCTCACCTTTGTTTGTTAGTATGTAAGAACATTGGTTTAAAAATACGGATTAAAGACCTGCGGTAGGAATTCAGTCCAAAAGCAAAATCTGTATTTTCCTAAAACTTTCATTTCTAATATTTTATCTTTTGTAACAGTCGAGCTGGCATTGATGATTCCAAAAAGTGGGGCATGTTGTTTCTGGTGAATCAGCTGTTTAAAATTTATTTTAAGGTATGATTCAAGTCTAAATCAAGTCTCTTGTTTCTCACAGAGTGCTATATTGATACACCTTTCAGTCATGTCACTTTCTTCACAGATTAACAAACTTCATCTATGTAAACCATTAATTAGAGCTATTGACAGCTCAAATCTGAAAGATGAATACACAATGGCACAGAGAGTTACATACAAATACTACGTTGGACGTAAAGCAATGTTTGACAGTGATTTTAAGCAAGGTACTGTATGTCTATAGTATAAATTTATACTCTTACTACTGAGAGTGGAGAGCAGCTGACATGTTTTATGTGCGACTCAAAACCTGTTGTGGAAAACAGTTGTTGTCCAGCGTGACTTTCATTCTGTCAGTATAGTGACAAGATGCAAAGGGATTTGCTGCAGGCTCAACCAAATTAGAGCATGGATTACATTACAATTCTGCTTGCAACACATACTCAGTTTTGAAATATTCACATCTCTGAATGCTTCTTGAGCATGTACCTAATGCATTTGGCACACACATTACTAAAACATGTTTTCTAGGTGAGTTTCCAGCAAGATAATTTGCATTCTGTGTAGATATGAGAGGATTTTAGAACTTCACGATTTTTTCCCTTTTGGATGAAGCTTGTGCAGCAAATTTCCAACAACTGTACCATTTCCAGAGGGGTAGCCATGTTAGTCTGTGTACAGCAGAAACAATGAGTCCTTTGGCACCTTAAAAACTAAAAAGATTTTTTTGGGCATAAGCTTTTGTGGGCTCCAGCACATTTCTAATGAAATCTGTTAGTCTTTAAGGTGCCAGAGGACTCTCATTGTTTAAACTGTACCATACAATTTAACTTCTTAGTGCATTGATTTTTTTAAGACATGTTACTTATACCTTTATTTAACATTTCTCAGTAGTAGTAGTATTTGATGGTTTAGGGCTAGGTTGTGCTGCCTTTACTCATTACAGAGAATGCTGGGGCTACTTACCTGAGTACCACCTGGAGCAAGGTTGCATAATCTAACCATGTGCAAATAAGGACACTTCCAGTCCTTTGCATGTGTGTCATTTATAATCACTTGCACAACTTGGACCTGTATTTACGCATGCACGCACATTGTATGCTGTCTGACTCACTCAAAGAAGAGCCCTAACACACAATTTTGGAATATGTCTTGTGTAGAAACGTAAATATCTTGAAATTCTCCCCCTCCTGTACAAGTGACTTTGCTAAATTGAGCTGGAATTCTTTTCATATTATGATTTGATTTTGCAACTGTTACATCTGAAACATCAGGCTATCTCTGTGATCTTTTAAAAAGTAGCTAGTTTTTATAATAATGCCCCATCTTTCATGAATCCAACCGTTCTTGTGACATCTATGTTTATATTAGTTTTATTTTATTTTAGTTAGTGTGAATGCTTCTAGGTTTTTGTAAATATATTGTAAATATGGGATAAAATGTTTTGGCAGGCTCAAACCGTAGGATAACAGTAGTTATACATAGTTGAACGCTATGTTTATGTTCAACCCATTTTGCTATTGATCTGTTACTAACAGCAATGCTGATCTTCTTTCTGTGTCTACAGCCGAAGAGTATCTGTCATTCGCCTTTGAACACTGTCACCGCTCAAGTCAGAAAAATAAAAGGATGATTTTGATTTACCTTTTGCCAGTAAAAATGTTATTGGTGAGTGGGTTAGCACTCTACTTCCAAATCAGTCACTGTTGGACAAATGACCAAGCTAATGCACAGTATGGCATGACTTCCCCTGAATTTTATTCAGAAGCTGTGTGGGGCCCTATACAGATTCAGGAGTCTGTCCATTTGGATCTTGTTGGATCAAGGCCTGGGAATATGATTTGTTAAGCACATGCTTGAAACTATTGAACTGTACTTTAATTACAGAAAAAACACAAAACCAGAAAGCTTTACAAATCTAAAAGAGTTAAACTTACATATTCCTTCCTTAAATAATGGAAAGCAAGATTCCCTACTTATACAACCGGAATTGCAGATTTTGCTCTTAGCTTCATGGTAAAAGAGACCCTTATCACAGCATAACTGAGGTCATTTCAGTTTATAAGAGAAAAGCAGGATTATTGCCCTGTAGGAGTGCCCTGTTTAGACATGGACCAGGGGAGATACAGATCCAAAAGGAAAGATCATTACTTTTCCCATCTTGTGAGAGGAAAAGGTCAGTAAAGGCCTGCATAGTCCACTTGAGCAGATGTGCAGTCTGAAGAGGAAGGAATCTTTCCTTCATGCCCTTCCCTTACCAGGTATATATACCCTCTGAAGATGGGAGCAGGGAATTGCAAGGTAGGGAGCCTTGGTCCTGATGTTTGATGAATTGACACCTTTCTTTTTTTCCAGTCTTAGAGGTCTTTTGAGTAGTCATGACTAACATAAAATGAGGTTTTGTGAGATGTGAAATGGGGATAGGGTGGAAATGCTAAATCGATTATTAATGGCCTAAAATAGAAATCCAACATTTTTAATAATCAAAGACAGTAACTTAAATTACTGTCTTCTCTCTTCTACAGCTCAAAGATTATAAATTTACAAACGTACTTAGAAATATACTACAATAGCACCAGTGGCTGTTTGTTCACTGAGAGCTAGCTAGAAAAATATGACAAGTTCTATTTAACTGTTCGTCTGATTTTTCAAGCTAGTAAAGAGACTACGAATGGCATAGCATCCAAATAACCTATTTTTCAGTGCTGACTGGGTTAATGGGCAATCTAATCTCTTCTATGTAAACTAAAAAAACACACATTCCTTTTTGATATGTATGTGGTTCAAAATATCATCAGACCTGATACAATGAAAATGAATTTTAAGGAAGGATATTAAAAGTCCACAAGGAGAAATTAAGGAAAATATGTGGTGCAGACAGTCAATAAGCTTAACTGTACTGACACACTATTCGCTGCCATGATTAGTGGTATACAAGTTGTAAAATGGTTTTCTGTTTGCAGGTATAAAATTTGTAACAGTTTAGGTCATGTAAAGCATGAAGTGTGCTGCAATACAAGTTTCATTATTGCTTTCACTACCATTTTTGACCCCCCACCCCCACCTCCTGTAACTATGCCTGACATCTGTTTGTTGGCATGATTAGATATGTAGTGTACTGGGACCTAAAATACCTCAATTCACCTCCTTTTTTTTGAAAAAGTAAAGTAGATAAACGTGTGTATTCTTTTGATGTTGTTACTGTAGATGAATGATTGGAAATGTATTTGAATTTATCTTGGAAAATAAACTCTGCTTACTTTCCAGGGCCACATGCCAACAGTTCAGCTTTTGAAAAAGTACGACCTTATGCAATTTGCTGAAGTTACTAAAGCTGTGAGGTACAGAGTATTTATTGGATTACACATGTTTTTGTTCAAAATAGTATTAAGTTAAGGTTTTTGAGAGAGATATTTCATCTTCCCATAATCATACCTTCTCATGAGACTCAGATTTTCTTTCATTTTAGTGAAGGAAATCTTCTGCTCTTGAATGATGCTCTGACAAAACATGAGACTTTCTTCATTCGCTGTGGTATCTTCCTGATCCTTGAGAAGCTGAAAATTATCACCTACAGGAATCTATTTAAGAAAGTGTAAGCAGAGTAGAAATCCAATTTTTGCAAGGGTGGTGCTAATTCGGTTTCTCCGCAGAATTTAATTAAAAACATCCACAATGCCTTGTTCTCTATAAATCCCTGAGAACCCAAAGTTTAAACAAAATGAACTATGGTAGAAGGGCCATTTTTGCCCAAAGAACCAGAATTTTGCTGTGATTGTGTTGGAATAACTGAAGTGTATTTCTGTTTTTCCTTATTTAGATATTTACTACTTAAAACCCATCAGCTGTCTCTAGATGCCTTTCTGGTTGCCCTGAAATTCATGCAAGTGGAAGATGTTGACATTGATGAAGTCCAGTGTATTTTGGCTAATCTTATATATATGGTAAGTGTTTATCATTGTTTGGTTTTGCTTTGGCAGACTACATACAATAGGAAAGTTAATTACAGAAGGATACTGCCAAGGAGGTCTAAAGCATTTTGGCTTTGTGGTGCTGCTTGTGTTGTACTCAATTGTGCCTCTTGCGCAAATGTGTCTTTCTTGCTACAGTGAAGATTCTTATGCTATGGAAGATGGTTAGGATTGCAATTGAGTTTCCATTATAAAACCTGCCTTTGCCCTTTGGTAAAATCCACAAACATGATTTCACAATTTGTAGGTTATGACAGGAGCTGAGTGTGCTGTATTTATATTAAATTTGAGCTAAATTGGTCATGGGATTCCTAGTTTGACATACTAAAAATAGAGGCACTCATAAGCGTTCACAAGCTGATTTTTCTCCCTCCACATCATAGGGAAAAGATGTAAAAAGGAGAGAGGCAAAGTAGTTTACTGGACTTTAGTAAAGATCTAGTGCACATGGAGAAAGATGAGTTAATAACCTTTAAGCAAAGAACTTAATTAAGACTTTGGTCTTAAAACTGGGTAATCCAGGAGTAAACTAGAAATCTATAGTTATTTTCCTTATAGAAACAGATCTCAGTACAAGGAAGGCATATTGGTAACAGCAAATTCAAAGTTCATGGGTGTGTTTAAGGTTCCTATCCAGCAAAGCACTTATTTTTGCACCTAAGTGTGTGAATGGTCCTGTTGACTTAATAAAAGTATAGCTTTCCTAGAAATTACTGGAAGTTAATGGGACAACTCATGAATTTCAAGTGAAGCATACACCCACATGCTTTGCTGGAGCCAAGATTTAAGGTAGTTTAAAAAAAACTTATTACAAGCTTACACTACTACTAAAAAGTCTTTTAACTCTTTCAGGGTCACATTAAAGGATATATATCTCATCAACATCAGAAGCTTGTTGTCAGCAAGCAGAACCCATTCCCTCCACTTTCCACAGTGTGTTGAGTTTACTGCACCTTAGATGAAGAAATATTATTAAAAGACCCGACTTGTCAGTGGAACTGTTTTTCAGCATCACACAATGGAAACTGTTAATGACTGGTTATGTTCAGTACTGGAATATAAAAGAACTGTTCATGGCTCCTTTTGTGCTGGGACTGGGCCTGCCAAGTTGATTGAGAACAGAATACTCTATTTTTAAAGTTGTTATTTACAGACCCTGAATTATCCTGGAAGGAAAAGAAACCAAACATTCCCAATACATGTGGAAACACTAGCAAAATTTCAGCAACAATTTAAAAAAAAAAAAAAAACCTCACCTTTCTCAAATGTCACTTGTGCTGTGACACCACTTTATATTCCTGTAATTATTTCTGTCCTTATCTGTCAAAAGCAACTGTTCATCAGTGGTGCTTAATCGTTCTTCAAGGGCAGAAACAATGCTTTATTTTGTCTTTCCTAGACTTGATTCCCCTTTACTTGAAGTGTGGTTTTTTTGGGGGTTTTTTTTGGTTTTTTTTTTTTTTAAAATAATCACTGTTCGATATGACACTCTTCAAATCCTCTCTAAAAATGAAGGGCCCATGCCCCATAGGTCCTGAACACTTGGAACTTCACAGGATTTATGAGTGTGCAGCAAGTGTGAAATGTGAATACCTGTGGCTTTTCAAAATTGGGTCTGTTTGGTAACTGTACTTGTTTGATTTTCCTAGGTAACCAGAGTTGTCATCCTTTACTTTTACTCTGTTTTTGTAGACTATTCTGCCAGAGGGTGCTCTTCCTCTGTGACGTTTTTTGACTTGTGTGCTGTGTGTTGTTTTGCACAGCATACCTGTTGTTTATGCTTGTTCTTTTGTAAAATAATAAAACAAATGTACTGTTTTTTCTCTTTATGGTGAGAGTAATAATTTTACTGGAAGCTGTTTTAGCATTGGCACACAGTTTCTAAAGACATTTGACAGTCTTTATAAGAAGTTTCAATAAAATTATTGTAGGTGATGTTAAAAAATAAACTAACACAGCTATGAGGTAAGAAGTTTCCTAGATTCATAGTATTTTAAGGAGCTGTTTGTGCTGCTTTCATTGTTCTGTTAACTTCTGACTTTTGTTCCGTACACTAGAACTTAAATGGTTGCTTTGCCGTTAGCACACAACAGACTGTAGTAGTGCTTAAGACCAATACTTTTGATTTCTGTGCTGTTTGCTTCTAATGGTGTTCAAATGATTTAGTTTTGACATGTGACAACATTCATCTTGAATTAGGTTCTGTTGAAAATGATTTTGCTGAGTTGAAAAGTAAATTGACTGACTGTAGTCCTAGAGGAGTATATTTCATCATCAGTTCAAGTATGAAGTCACTTCTTCCACTTCCACAACCTTTCCCTGCTGCTAGAGTCTCTTACAGTGGCAGGGAAGGTTATAGCAGTGGGAACCCTACTTTGCTTGGGTGTGTAGAGAGGTTTTTAGGATATGCACCCCAGAATCCTGGCTTGCTTTTTAATCTGCTTGCCTAAGCCATGCCTCATCTGCACTATTTATACCTGTGCTAGTGGGGTATGGAGTGTCTGTACTCCATATACTCCACAGTAAGTGTAGACCTACC
The DNA here is from genome assembly GCA_007922195.1 of Podocnemis expansa. NCBI lineage: Eukaryota > Metazoa > Chordata > Testudines > Podocnemididae > Podocnemis > Podocnemis expansa. Next base: position 263,840 of record ML682228.1, read on the forward strand.
TTAAATAATTTTGATAGTAGTGTGGCTTCATAGATCCACCTTTTTGAAAGAGCCCTGCCAAGAGTGGTGGTGAAGTGTCATGTGCATGTTGTACCAGTATGAAAAGTAGATAATCAAAACATGCAGTACTGGGAAAAGGATCTGAGGATTTTTGGTTTTTGAAGTACATTCCTGTTGACTTCAGTGGTGTAGGATCAGTGAGGAAAACAGATGTGCTTTGTTGCAAATGTCCCTCTTCTGTAGTGTAGCTGGTGATCACGACTCCTGTTTGGCTAAGAATAGCAGGTAACCTATTCCTTTGGTAACCCCATCTCCTTTAGCCTCTACCTGAGTCCACTTGTCTCTTCCACCTGTTTGTCTTGGCTTTAGCTTGCCAGTTTTCTGGGACGGGGATCAGCATTTACTCCATATAGTGCCTAGCACAGTAGGTCTTCAGCCTCACTGGACAGCTCTAGGCCCTGTCATGTTGTATGTAGAACTGATCGTAAACTTAGGTATAACAAACTTTTTTCTGTTAGAGGACACTCTTTGATCAAAATCATATTTCACAAGCATAATTCCATTTGAATGACATTTCTCATCAAAGTTCCCAAAGCATTTGAATCAAAATGGAGAACTTCGTTTCAACTACCTTATTCAGCATTTTCCAACTTGACCATACCTGTTCAACAGCAAGAATTTAGAAACAGTACACTAGAGTGAGCCATTCTGTTACAAAGATTATTTTACAAAGCATACAATGAAGCATCAGCAATAATTAAAACTAAATTACATTTGTCAAATGAACCAAGTACATAGCAGTGATGCATTAACTGCTTTTTGTTTCATTTGTAGGGGGGGAGGGCGGTCCATGTGGGAGATTGTAACATGAGAAGTCACTTCACTTGTGTCTGACGTAGACTTTTCTTGTTCTAGGTTTTGATTCAGCAAATCATTACTCAAGCAATCCTAGCAAAGTCAAAGTCAGGAGTGTGGGTTGCTTTACAATTACTTCCTTGAATAAAATTTTGTAGGATTTGGCCTTTATAGCAGAGTGAATGTTATAGTCCTGTGCAAAACAATAGTTGCACTGCCCTCTAGCAAAATGGGGCATCTGAGTTCATAGGGAAAGTGATTACTTTTTAATACATAAAATCATGATCAACTGAAATGAACAGTGCTGTACAAATACAAGCTCAATTATTTTTAAAGTGAAGTAGGTACATGTCTAGTACATTACAACAGTCATCAATACTGTCAGAGTGGGGAAAGAGGAGAGACTGGACAATATTGGGCCTTGTTTTTGTGAGATGAATTGCAGGCCAATATTTATGGGACTAACATTACAACATTAATAGCTACTACACATGCTGACCTTGCCAATACCAGTTCAACTGCTGCATCCCAATTGTCTTTCTAATTGCAGTTAGAAATTTGACGTTGGAGACTTTTTTTTATTCAGTTTTTTGTTTGAACCACATCATGTATCTTGAAATCTTTGTAAAAATAAATGTTTCCCAGTTAGTTACATCAGTCGGCCAAGCTCCAAAAATACCTGTCAGAAACCATGTGCCTTTGTAGTCACTGGCAATAAAATTTCCCCCAGCCAGCTGCCCATCCACAGGTTCTGAGTGACGTCCACAATACTCCCTGTTCGTGAGACTTGTATTGAGTATTAGTTCACATTCCTCCTCAGGAAGGTAGGAAACCTGTAATTCAACTGGTGGACCTTGCACCTCACTTCCTTCCAGCTTCCAGCCACAGACAGTGCCTACCAGCTGTGGAATTAAAACATGTTCTGCAAAATCTTTGTCAGGAAGACATACGGGATGCTGGCGGTCACTGCACTCAATGTGCTCTTGGAGTTGTAGCAATGCGATGTTGTTCTCACCAGTAGCTTCATCGTACCGCATATGTATGTGTTTCTCTTTCACATCTGTTACTTCTCCGGCTCCACGCATCCTGTTATTCCCTGTGAAGTTATGAGATGTTCACTGCTCTTAGAAACAATTTTACCATTTGCTTGTCACAAAATATGAACCCAGATTAACTGTTAAGAGTTACAGCTGCTATTCTGTCAACATTTACTACCATTATGTGAAATAAGGCTATGACAAAGTAACTGTAAAGGCAGAGGTGCCAACAGTAGGTTTTGATTTTCCATCAAACAAACATGGTTATACTAATTAAGATAACTTCAGAAGTGATTAAATAGAAGAAAATATAGTTTAGTATGACAAAGTAAAATATATAACAAAAATGGGGATGAAAGGCGGTGAACAAATGTTACCAATTGTTCCCTATAAATAAAACATGTTAAATGTGAGCTCTGTTCTAAAATGGCAGTTTTTGTACATTAACTCTTTGAAACTGCCTAAGGAGGTTGTAGAATCTCCATCACTGGAAATTTTTAAGAGCAGGATAAACACCAGTTATGGATGGTTTAAGATGGTGCTTAATCCTGCCATTAGTGGGAGTGGGGGAAGAAGGGGTTAGATTTGATGATCTCTAATTGTCCCTTCCGGATCTATGATTCTATCAAAGTACATTTTAATGTCCCAAAAATGTAGATTGACAATGGGGGGGGGAGGGCTTGATCACCTACCCATCCTAACCCTTATACCAGAATGATTGTGCAGAAGGGCACACTCAGCCGTAGTCAACACAAAGTTGCTCTTCAACAGAACACCTCCACAGACTCCCTTGCCTTCTGAATTTAGCAACAGGACCTTTCAAACAAAAAAGAAAGTAAATTCTGATCTTCTCTTACAACTTTGCATTATGGTAGGATAAAACCAAAATACTGAATTATTGCAAGCAGTTAAGATTTGTAATTTAATTACTTTTAAAATGAAGTATCCGCATTATGCCTTGTTAGGCTGGCTCCTGTTCATATTTAATCCATCAAAATATCCTCACTGATTTGAATGGGAGGTGGATAGGGCCTATTAGCTGCTGCTTTTGAAAAATAATCAATAGGGTTGTGGTGAAGAGAGGAGCTGAATGCTAAGTATCTAACATAGGGTATTGTGAAACTGACCATTCAGAGGGGACTCTCCTTACACAAAGTGGTGAGTCACAGGACTTTCAAATTAAATTGAAGAAATGATAGAATCTTTGTTATAGTGATACCTGATGCAATGGTAAGTTTTCTATGGTAAGAACAATTTGCACATACAATGAACGTCACCAAGGATTGGGGCTGCTAAAGCAGTAGAGCAAGGGCTTAGATGCTGCCAGTTGTAATATTTAAATGTTACTTTTTCATTTTTCAAGGAGGTTGGTGATAATTTGTAATAGTGGATTTTGCTATCTTCTGGCTGTCATCTATTTGCTTCTCCTTATCTGACTTCTTGTTTAGTTAAAGCACAAAAAAAGGCGAAGGTTTTAAGTACTCAGTAAGCGTGTTTCATCTGAGAACACAGCTTTACTACAAACTTTTCCATAATAATATTTCCAAAGATCTCTATAAATACCTGCCAAGGGAATTCTTTGTGGAAAGATGTCGTAATGTCCTTCGTCCTCATTATTTTAACTTCATCAAGTCTGCCGCATGCACACTGATCTAGCAATGGTTAAGAGAAAAAGACATGTCATAAATAATTTTTTATGGTGAAGTTTGAAAATAACCACTAGCCAACATATAAGGTAGTGTCCTCACATTAATACCTTAAGATCATTGTTTTTTCCCCTGCTAGTCCTCCTCCCCCCAATGCAGGACATGATCCTCAGGTGGTGGATCCAACCTGGATTCTCTAGGAGCTTACTAATGGCTTTGGAAGATCAATGCTTTGTTCATGGTGGCATAGTCCCTTCCTCCATCTGGACTCAGTGAAGCCATTTTTGCATAAGCAAGGATTTTTTCATGGTCACTGGGAACAGAGTGGTAGGACTCTTCCTCTTGATACTTGGGGCTTCCCACCCTGAAAGTGGAGACAGTCAAGCTCATGCAAGCCTGTGCCCAGAGGTCGGAGGACTGGCACACCAGTGTAGGAGAATCAGTGTTGCTTGCACTGCAGAGACAGGTGATTGATGCAGTGAGGGTTGATCTCATGGCAGCAAACATGAAACAAGACGTGGAAAATTAAAAACAATGGGCTCGATTCTCTTCTCACACGTGGTTTAAAGATGAACTCAACTGACTTCCATGAAGATACTCTTTACCTCTTTGGAGAACCTGGGCCACGAATGAATTGTAGGATGACATGAGTGTTTTCCTCTGGAGCTTGTTTGACCAAGCCTTCATTTGTTTTTCCTCTGGAAGGTTATCATGACTAAAGCCTGCAGGACACTGCCTCTTTTGCTCATTCTAATGGTCTCAGTGCAATTGTAATAGCTCTTGTTGCCATTATGCCAGCCTGCCCGCCCTGAGACTAAGCATGCTCTCTTCTGACTTTTTTTTTACACTTACCTCTTGGAATGCATGATTTTTTATCTTCCCCAAGGTCATAGCCTTTTGCACAAGAACAGTGGTAGGACTTTGATTCTGGATAGCAGAAGTGTTGACATCCCTCTCTAGTTTTGTGATTACATTCATTTTTAGCTAAAGTGAATAACAAAAAAACAAAGCACTAAGAAACAATGAGCAATAAGCTGGGGAATTTTCTTGCATTTCATGGGCCCTGTTTTACTAAGCAATGGCATTTGTTCTCTTTCCATGCTCTTCTGAGCTGATTATTTACACAGCTTTTGCTACTCCCTCTTTTTAACTTGCAGGCCTGATCATGAGTGGTGTTGAACCCTGGTAATGCCCATGAAATCATTGCAAAGTGTAGCTGCTCCGTTCACCTCTGGATCAGGCTGGATGTGTTTCAAGATTACCGCTGTAGAGCGTACTAGTCAAAATAACACTGGCTCATCTCCTCATGTAAAATACCATGACATATATTTGAATTAAGTGTGTGGTGTCTTTGAAAGAAGAGAGTCATTCTTTTTATGGAGGCAGAGTTGCTTGAGGCATAAAGGACTAAAGCTGTACAATTTGTAGAGGGGGAACACTTTTTTTTGTCTCTTTCTATGCTCATGCCAAAAAAATTTAAACTTAATAGCAACCAGTGTCAAAGAGAACAGAAAATAAAAGAAGCATGTGTTCCCTCTGAAACAGTGCTAGTCTCTTCAGGTTTTCATAGCTGGACAAGCACTTGAGATTTCCTTTGGCACAAAACAATATTAAAAACAATAGGCAGATCCCCAGGCCTGGACATTTGGTACACAGTACAGCTCAGGAACGAGGAGACATCAAAGCTGGCTTTGACCTATATTTTATGGCTTGGAGAGGCTTGGAGCTGTGCAGGTCCAGCTCCCAGGGCTCAGCTACATTGTGTGAGAGGCAATGGTCTCCAGGGAACCTTTCCATGGCCAAGGACTGCCAGAGGTAAAAATCCCTGGCCATGTCACACTAGGCCCAAAAAGACCAAGACACTTTATAAGTACCTAGTCGAAATCTGACCTTTAAAGACATATTATAGGAAGACACAGTGGCATTCAGAGTCACTCCTTACAAATAGACTGGAGCTTTGATGTTCAAGTGTATTGTTGGGAGTTATTTGATAATATTTACATCTATCTTGTTAGGACTTAGCAATGTAGATAAACTGTCTCCCTGTCTATTGCTGCTGTTCTATTTGATTAAGAGGTCAAAAGGGAACATTAATATCTAGATGAACATTTGCTATAACAATATAAACTGTCTGTTACCTGGGCTAATGCAGCTGATTATCTATGTGCCTAGCTGGTGAAGGTTTTACTCCAAAGGACAATATACATTACTATTTGCCACTCAAGGAGGTATCTGTGAACTGTTGGGAAAGCTTAAATGGGTGTTGCTGATTATATTGGCCAAAGAAGAACCCACTGAATAAAGATCAAGCATCAGTTTCATAAAAGACCACATGAAGAAATTATCTGTAAGTACCCATCTTGTTACAACTATAAATGAAGCTTAGAGCATAATCCTTTTATCTCCTATCTGTCCAAGCTTCTCAGGAGAAGTTCTCATAGGAGAATTAGAAGAAACTCTATAAGAGGACTGCTGAGTCTTTGTTTCTCTGAACTGGCTTTCTAACGAGTAAAGCTAAGAAGGAAAGGTCTGAAATCTATCCAGATACTGGATATTCACTGAGGAACAATAAAAGCTAAAATTCTACTGGAAACCTGACGTATATGGACCCTTCCAATCATTTGTATAAATGTGATTGCTTTACTCCTTTAACAGTTCTCTTATAGTTTGTGTCCTCTTTTCTTATAATAAACCTTTAGTTTTATTTACTAAAGGATTGGCTGACAGCATGCTATTTGGGGCAAGATCCAACTTTATATTGATCTGGTAGCATGACTAATCCTTTGAGGTCAGGAGAACCCTTTTGGTAAAGAGCATGGAATTTTAAGGAACTTTTCTTTCCTAGACCCAGTAGCTGATTAGGAGCCAGAGACTGAAATATAGAAAAGGGGATGAGTATACTTTGTTTTAGCTTCTTGATAACCAGTGTGGGGGATCAGAGCATTGTTTGTGGATGGTTTGGAAGTTTGATATCAGTGTCACCCATAAATGCTGGAAGAATTTGCTCTCATTTTGCAACCTGCCCTTACCTTGGCATCTTCAGGTGGCTACTCCAGGCATGGAGGGGTAACAGGCCATGTCTCTTTTTCCAGCTCCACCATGTGTCCTAGAGGGATTACATTGGCCCAAAGCATACAGAGATTCTTCCATACCAGGGCAAATCCCCAAATAACTAGTGACACTAGTTTTAAGGCTGGTGAAGTAGCAGTAAGCAGCAGACTCAAGGACCTAATCTGTTTCTAAGTACTATGACTGTTTCTATGCTTTTCCAGCTAGATTTATAGCCATTCACATCGTAAAGTAGGCCAGAAAAAACATTAAAGTTTGTTATCACATAGTTGTTGGTGTAAAGGATTTTCCATTGTTAGTGTAAAGGAATTATAAAAAGTTTTCAGCCCCAAGCAAATGCGTTTGCCTGCTTCCTCCAATTTGTTATGTAAATGAGACAGTAAATAATAGCAATTTACTATTATAATGGACGTGTTCAAGTTGTTTCTGAGGCTGTGGATGGCATTGCATCCTGCATGGCTGAGATTATGGTGTAAGGGATGTTGTTTGTCCATGATTTCACCTTTGCACGGTGGCGGAAACAATCAATGTAGAAGTCTAGTCTGTTTTTCGGAAAGGCTGAAACAACTCTAACATTATTATTAAGGAGACTGACAAAGGAGGTGCAGTCGTTGTCATGGATAAACTGGATTATGACCAGGAGGCTTATAAACAACTCTCCAACACAACATTCTACAAACCTCTTTCCTCTGACCCCACTGAAGAATACCATAAAGAATTACACAACGCCCTACTCAAGAAACTACCTAAGGCAGCACAGGAACAAATAAAGGCAGACACACTACCAGAACCACAACCAGGAATATTCTATCTACTACCTAAAATCCATAAAAAAGGAAACTCTGGACACCCCATCATCTCAGGCATTGGCATACGTACAGCAGGCTTATCTGGCTGTGTGGACTCCCTCCTCAGACTCTATGTTATCAATGTCCCTAGCTATCTTCAAGATACCACAGATTTTCTGAGGAAAATCCAGTCCATCAGTGAGCTTCCTGAAAACACCATCCTGGCCACTATGGATGTAGAAGCTCTTTACACTATCATCCCACACAAGGATGAATTACAAGCTGTTAGAAGAACCATCCCAGATGATGCCACAGCACAGCATGTGACTGAACTTTGTGCTCACCCACAAGCATATCAGGTGTGAGGACAATTTATACATCCAAGTCAGTGGCACTGCTGTGGGTACCTGCATGGCCCCATAATATACCAACATTTTTATGGGTGACTTAGAGCAATGTTTCCTCAAGTCTCATCCCAAAACACTTCTCCTCTACTTAAGCTATATTGATGACATCTTCATCATCTGGAGCCATGGCAGGGATGCTCTTGACGATTTCCATAGAGATTTCAACAATTTCCACTCCACAATCAAATTGACCCTGGAACACTCCACAAAGGAGATCCACTTTCTGGACACTACAGTATAAATTAGGGAATGACACATCAACACCACTCTATACTGAAAACCTACTGATCAGTATAGTTATCTACGTCCCTCGAGCTTCCATCCTAAACACACCACATGATCCATTGTCTACAGCCAAGCCCTAAGATATAATTGCATTTGCTCTGATCCCTCAGACAGACAGACATTTTCAGGATCTCTATCAAGCTTACTTAAAACTACAGTACCCACCTGGAAAAGTAAAGAAACAGATTGACAGGGCCAGATGGGTCCCCGAAGTCGTCTACTACAGGAAAGGCTCAAAAAAGAAAACAATAGAACACCACTGGTCACCACATACATCCCTCAAGTCAGACCTCTACAACCGATCATTAAGGACCTCCAACCTATTTTAAAAGATGACCCCTCACTCTCTCTAGCCTTGGGAGACAGATCTCTCCTCACCTACACACAACCCCCAAACCTTAAACAGACACTCATTAGCAATTACAGACCTAACAACAGAAACATTAAAGCAGGCACATATCCCTGCAACAAACCATGCTGCCAACTCTGTCCACATATCTGCACAAAAGACACCATCATGGGACCTAATCAAGCCAGCTAGTCCATCAAAGGGTCCTTTACCTGCTCATCCACTAATGTGATTTATGCCAGCATGTGCCAGAAATGCCCCTAAGCCTTATACATTGGACAAACAGGACAATCCCTATGCAGAAGAATAAATGCACACAAAACTGACATCAGAAATCACAACACAAAAAAACCAGTTGCTGAGCACTTCCATCTTCGTAATCATTCCACTGATGATTTGTTAACGATGGTCATCAAGAAAATCAATGGGACATCAAGACTTTAAAGAGAAACAGCTGAAGTCAAACTAATGTACAAATTAAATTGTGTCAAAGCAGGGCTGAATCATGACTATGGATTCTTTTCACTTTATAACAGGTAATTTGACTTCACCTTCCCTCTGTGTGCTGTTTACTAGAGTTTGAGTCCTTACAAATGCTCTGATTTGCTGTTGCTGTATGACTTGATCCCATGTCTTACACTCCCCTGCATTTATTTTCA
>ML682228.1:272944-287400 GCA_007922195.1 Podocnemis expansa
CATAGGGTTGGAAGGGACCCCACGGGGTCATCTAGTCCAACCCCCTGCCAAAAAAGCAGAACCACTCCTACTAGATTATCCCAGCCAGGGTTTTGTCCAGCTGGGCCTTGAACACCTCCAAAGACGGAGATTCCACCACCTCCCTAGCTGGCTCATTCCAATGCTTCACTACTCGCCTAGTAAGAAAGTTTTTCCTAATATCCAGTCTGGACCTCCCCAGCTGTAACTTGAAACCATTGCTCCTCGTTCTGTCCTCTGTTACTACCGAGAACAGTCAAGTTCCATCCTCCTTGGAGCATCCCTTCAGGTAGTTGAAGGTTGCTATCAAATCCCCCCTCAGTCTTCTCTTCCGCAGACTAAATAAGCCTAGTTCCTTCAGTCTTTCTTCACAGGGCTTGTGCTCCAGCCCTTTGATCATTTTTTTTGCCCTCCGCTGGACTCTCTCTAATTTGTCCATGTCCTTTTTGTAGTGGGGAGCCCAAAACAGGACACAGTATTCCAGATGTGGCCTCACCAGTGCAGAATAGAGGGGAATGATCACATCCCTCGATCTGCTGGCAACACTTCTTCTGATGCAGCCCAGTATCCCATTGGCCTTTTTGGCAGAAGAGCACACTACTGACTCATATCTAGCTTCCCATCCACCATGACTCCCAGGTCCTTTTCGCCAGTGCTGCTATTTAGCTGATCACTCCTCAGCCTGTAGCAGTGCATGGGTTTTTTTTTGTCCCAAGTGCAGGATTTTGCACTTGTCCTTGTTGAACCTCATGAGATTAACTTGTAAATCTACAGTTTCCCTCTGGCAACTAGAGGGCAGTGACCTGAAGAAGTAATATTGGGATCATATTTAAGGTAGTTTTTGATTCTTCAATGCAATTTAGCATCTGGAAACAAGACGATATCACCATGTAACAAACAAACAGGTGACCTGCTGATGACACTTTGAGAATCTTTGGACAATAAGTAGGGGCCAGGGGGCCATCCACACAAAGGCCCTGTGCCTCTGCACTGGCTCCAGGTTTTTCAATCCTGCCTCCAAAGAGGCTTCATTGATATCAGGCTGCCCTTGCTGCCTCTGCAATCTCACCAGGATAGAAGGAAGGTGACAGGACATAGAAAAGAAATGCAACCTCATGATGCATTAGTGTTTTAGTGGACTTACTCCAGGTTATTGACATGATGAATTCATACCCTGTCTTCCCATGTATCAGATTCTCCCTTATGAATCATAAAACAAACAACACAAACTGTCTGCATGGTTTATGAATAGTTTCCACCTTAGGCTCTAGAGGAAATATTGCCTTACTGAGATTACAGTTGTCTCCTGAATAGCCTTCAGTGCAGCTGCAGGTATAACTGCGAATGCTGTCTTGGCACACGCCATTATTCTGGCATGGGTTTGAGGAGCACTGTCTGCCATCTGAAAGAATGTCACAACAGTTAGAGTCATCAACAGGGACAAATAAGTATTAATTGCAGTGCTTTTTTCCCAGCATGAAAACTTTTACCAGCACATCTGTGTTAGTCACAAGCCATACCTCATCACACCTCCAACAGACCCAGATCTGCCCGTGAAGGTTTATAGTGTAGATTTGGCCTCAGACCCAGGCTCTGGTGACACCCTATTAACATCGCCCAAACTTAGGATTGTCTGAAGTGGAGAGGGGGCAAGCAGTGCTGGCCCAACTTCGCCCAGGCATATACATCCTAGGCGCTGTACTGAATACTGCCTTCACGCCCTCAGTGCCATCCCTATGTCTCTGGAAGGGACACCCCTACTACACCCTGGCTCCTCTTCAGAGAATAAGGGTTCTTGCTATTGCTCCCAGAGAAAAGAAGAGGCCCTTTGCCATTGCCATTCCAAGTAGGGAACAGGGCAATGAAGGAGGATGGTGCTGGCTCATTGGAACCATGTTGTGGAGTGCTCAGAGCTCCAGATTGAGGTAGGCCATCCTAGCATAGAGAAAGCAATAACAGAAATAGCCTATTTAATGTCATTACATCTAGCCAAATATTCTAATCCTATTTTTTTATTTACAGTCTTGACTGATAATTATTTCTCAACTGGGTTGCTTTTAATAACCCCTGCTCCATCCACCAAAAACTTGATAAACAAGAGCAGCTTATTTAAAATATGTTTAAAATGTTCCAGTAGAATAAACTATGTGAGACTTAGACTTTTAAAACCCCATAATCCCAAACTGCAGTGATCATTTCATAAAATCACTCTAGAAAGAGAAATGGAACAGTCAACTTACTGAAATAGCCACCCCAAAACTGGTTCTGAAAAAAATTAAAAAAGGATCTTGTTACGACTCTTGATGAATACCTGCTGCCACAAACACTGTGTCACAACAAATATATTGAAGGGAACAAATCTTATAGCTGTGCCTAAAAGTTAAACAGCCACACCAACTCTGTGCCTATTGCACTCTTTCTTCAGGCAACCCTCACACTGAATGCAATGAGCGTTTTCCTTGAGTCAGAAGTACAGAATCAGAATCTATAGCTTTACTCCAGAATAAATATGTCTTATGAACACATACAGGGAAAAAGAAATACATCTTGTGTGTGAGAAATCTGTGGATAATGATGCGACAGTGTACTGATCACAATTCATAACTCCACTTTTCCCATAAGGTCTCATACAAAAAATCAGTGTTCCCTGTAAGCTGCACTGGCGCGCTGCAGCGCAACCGCCAGCGCAGAGTAGGCTGCCGGCAGAGCACTGCCAGCAGCCAGCTTCCTTCAATAGAGCTCCTGTGGAGCACGGAGTTTTCAAAACTCCCGCCCAGAGAAGCTCTAACGGAGCATGCCCAGAAAATCTGAGCATGCTCCGTAGAGCTTCTCTGGCCCAGGAGTTAGGGCTGGGCCGTCCTGCTCCAGTCCAGCCCCAAGGTAAGTTTGTGGGGGCTGGGGGGGGCGAGCGGGAGTGGGGGGTGATGCCAGGAGCAAGGGGGGGCTAGCAGGAGCGGGGGGGTGATGCTGGGAGTGGGGGGGGGGGGGGGGGGGCGGGGGGGGGCCCCCCAGGAAGGGGGGGGCTGTGCAGCGAGCAACAGGAGTTGCTCAGCTGCCCTCTCCCCTTAGAGGGACCATTGCAAAAAATCTGGAGAATGGTCACCTTTCCAACTTCCCACTATCATCCCTATCCTCAGCCTGGGCTAGGAGCCCCATAGTTGTCCCCTGGGGCCGAAATAGCAGAATGTGTGCAATTTTGTACTTTATTGCGCCATGAGCAATAGATGTGAATTTTTGAAAAGATTAAAATCCATTTTAAAGGATCTTTAAAAAGAGGGAGAACTTTCCTAGTTTGTGGGTATATTTTTGCACATTTCAGGCTGAGTTTCCTGAAATGCATGCACAAAAAAAAGGGGGGGAGTGGGCAATTCATTCTAACATTTCAAAAATCAGAGTACTTGAAAAATAAATATTTTTAAAAATATCTCATGCTATTTAGGCTGATTTCTTGATTTATTTGTTTTGTTCCTCTTGCACCTATTGAAGAACCAGGGTGGGGGCTGGGGGGTGGCTGTAAGCCCACCCACTTCTAAACCCCCTCCCCCAGCCTATGGGGAGGTGGCACTGGACAGTTCTCCAACTGATTATATAGGACAACTAAACAAATAACAGGGACAAGTGTGAGGGTCACAGGTTTATAATAAGGGACTCAGAAGGGGACACCGAGCAGAGAACCCCGGACAGCGCCCACTGCTCCTGAAAGTTGTCGATGGAGTCAGTGGACACTGCCCAGAGGAACTCTGCCCGGAGACGTGCACGAACAAGGGACCGGAAATAGGCCCCACAGTCACAGGCCCCTCCCTCAGCCAACCTCCTTTCCCTGGTCTTATAGATGGTTACTTTCACGTAAGCGAGGAGGAGGTTGACCAGGAGGTCCCACAACTTTGTGGGGCCATGGAAAGGGAGTGCATAAATCAATAAGAGGTTCTGGAGGAGCTGGAAAAGGGGCTGCAGCCTGTTGCATTCTAGATATACATGCGCCAGGGTCTCCCTCACACCGCAGTATGGGCAGGTGTCAGGATGAAGGGGTGAACCGCGCCAGGTACATCCCCGTGCTCACGGCTCCATGCAGGAGCTGCCAACTGATGTCCCTGGTGGGCCACGGGGTGAGGGTGACATACAAACTGGCCCACCGGGGGTCCTTGCCCTCCACAGCTGGAATGAGATCCCACTATTTTGTATCAGGGTGGGACACAAGGGCGAGAAAATGGATGGTATGCAGCACGAGCATGTACAGCTATTTACGGGGTGCGGTTTGGAAAGAGGCCAGCTGTAGATCTAGCAGCTGGCTCAGGGTATGGGGCGGGGCGGCCGGGGGGGGCTCATGGGGCCGAGGGCCAATTAAAAGCTCCAGGGGTCCAGGACTGAGAGGGAGGCGGGCAGTACCCTCTTGCAGGACCCACTCGAGGTAGGCTCGAGCAGTGGGAAGCAAGGTTGCCTTCACCTCCTGGAGTAGGTGTTGGGGGGTACAAGGAGTGGAGAGCCCCATGTGCTGAGCTAGCTCATGGGGGTCCACCCAGTCCCCCCGCGCATAATCCAGGAGGTCTCCAACTCTGGTGACATCTGCTGACCAACCTTCGCCTCACGGAGGGGGCCTTCACCACCTGCACACTGAGATGGAGGTTGTGTAACAGGGGCTTCGCGAGGAGGTCTTCCCCCTCGGTGGGTACAACTGACCTAGAAGCCGCAATGAGCCTCCATGTCTGGAGAAGCTCATGGTAGAAGACCGGCAGCTCAGAGAGGTCTCGCAGACCACCTCTCAGGTCGAAATAAAAGAGCTGCTGGTCGTATCGGAGCCCTTGGTAGCAGCGGAGGAAGGTGCGTGCCAAGTGGCTCCACGCTGGACTACCTGCACCATAAAGGAGTCTCTGCAGGGCCTGGAGGCAGAAGGTGTGGACCTGGCTGTAGATACAGCACAGGCCCTGCCCTCCTTCCTCCAGGGGTAGGTTCAGAACCTCTGCACAGACCCAGTGCAGTCCTGGCCAGAAGAACTCCAGAATTGTCTGCTGGACCTTGGCCAGGAAATTCGGGGGCAAGGCCAAGGTGTTGAGCTGGTGCCAGACTATGGACAGGACAAGCTGATTGATGACCAGTGCCCGTCACCGAAGGGAGAGGCACTGCAGCAGTCCCATCCATCTCTGCAGCCGGTCACCGACCCTGCCCTCTAACTCCTGCCAGTTCTCATCCGGGGAGGGATGGGTGGCAGGAAGGTAAACGCCCAGATAGAGCAGCGGACCCACGCTCCACCAGATGGCCTGAAGCATGAATGGGAGGGAGCTCACCGGCCACCGGGCCCCTACCATCAGGCCAGAGCTCTTGACCCAGCTGACCTGGGCAGAGGAGGCTGCCGAGTAGATGGCCAGGCAAGCCACACCAGGTCGCCCAGGTACTGGACCACGAGGAGTACGTTGTCGGTGTACGCCGACAAGACCAGCCTCAGCTCCGGCTCATGGAGCACCAACCCCATCAACCTCCAGTGGAGGAGACAGAGGAAGGGCTCTATGGCCAGAGTGTACAGCTGGCCCGACAGCGGACAGTCTTGATGCACTCCTTGCCCAAAGCTGATCTGTTCAGTCAGGGTCCAGTTGAGCTTGACCAGACACTGCAAAGGCATACAGCACACAGAGAAACCGCACAAAGCCTGCACAAAGCCCGAAGCCAAACGCCTGCAGGGTGCTCAGGAGGTACCTATTGTCCATACGGTAGAATGCCTTCTCCTGGTCCAGGGCCGGGAGGGTGAATGTTAGACCATCCCTACACCTGAGCTCCAAGCGATCCCAGACCAAATAGAGCTTATTAAAAATGGAGTGGCCTGGGACGGTGTAGGTCTGGTCAGGATGGATCATGTCCTGCAGCACGGACACGAGGCGCAGCGAGATGGCCTTGGCTACTATTTTGTAGTCCGTGCTGAGGAGTGAGATGGGATGCCAATTCCGGAGGTCACGGAGGTTCCCCCTTCTTGGGCATCAGGGCCAACACTGCCTGCTGGCAAGAAATGGGGAGCGCCCTGCTCTCCTCAGACTTGGCCCAGACAATGGCGAAGTCCAGACTGAGGATGTCCCAGAACGCGTGGTAGAACTCCACAATCAGCCCATCCATGCCTGGGGATTTGTTGGTGGGCATGAGATGCAGGGCTTCTGAGAACTTGGCCAGAGTGAGAGGCAGCTCCAGCCAGTTCCAGTTGCCCTCGCTGATCGTGGGACGTTCATTCTAGAGCACCTTGCAGGAGTTGGCCTCGGTCGGATCCAGGGAGAAAAGAGTAGCGTAGAAGTTCCCTAGCCCTTCCACGCATCTCCTCCAGATCCGTGAGGGGTGCGCTGTCCTCCGCCAAAAGGCAGGTAACATGCTTTTTGGCCACCCTCCATTTCTCCAAGGTGTAGAAGAAGTGGGAGCCGCGATCCATCTCCTGAAGGAGCCAGATGTGGGATTGAACAAAGGCTCCCCAGACATGAAGGTTCTTGAGGGCCTGGAGCTCCTCCCGCTTCTCCTGGTGAACCCTGCAGAGGGATGGATCCTCAGGGCTGGCAGCCAGATGCGTCTCCAGCTCTACGACCTCCCGTTCCAGCTGCTCTATCGCCACATCCCTTCACTGGCTGGGCCCCCTGAGTGTAGTCACTGCAGAAGAGCCGGGCATGCACTTTCCCCATGTCCCACCAACGCCATGCTGAGGGAAAGGCGGCCCTCTGGCCCCCCCCCAGGAAGGACGCCGTGAAGCCCCCGTCCTTCAGCAGGCTATTATTAAAATGCCAGTAGGCCGGCCCTGGCCTCTCCGCCGAGAGAGAGGCCATCACGGTTACCAAATGGTGATCCAAGAAAGGGGCCGGCCGCATGCTGGAGGAGTGGGCTTGTGCGAGATGACCTCAGGACAGATGTTTATGGTCCAACCGGGAGTGGCATGACCGATCGTCCCCCACCTGGACATAGGTGAAAGTCACCTCGTTGTCTGGGTGGTGGTCACCCCAGATATCCACCAGGGAGTGATGGTCTATTATATCCCTGAGGACGTTTGCAGCGGCCAGGCACTGCTCAGTCCTCGTGCAGTCCCGTTCCTCAAGGGTGGTGTTAAAATCCCCACCCAGGATCAGGCACTCCTGAGGAACATGGCCGCCTGCCAAAAAAATTGCACTCGCTCCGGGCCCGGAGGTGCAGCAGGCAGCCTGGCATGACCTCAGTGACCCCCAGCACCTCCTGCTGTAGGTCGGGGGAGAATAGGGTGGCCACCCAGATCGAGGCCTCCTGGCAGAGGGTCATCCTCCCTTGGGGCTACCAAAGTCGGACCCAGGGCCTCAATCTCTGCCAAGATGGAGCCTAAGCCCCCCCTGCCCCAAATCCCAGTGCCAGTGCCCTGGGTCTGGCAGCCCCCCCCCCTCCAGTCTCCAGCTCAATTGGGCCAGAGATCTGGGGCCCAGCTACCCACGGCCATGGCAGCCCCATCCCTGGCTGGGGATCTGGGCCTCAAACGCAGAGGCCACTCCTGGCCCCATCTCCGGTGGGAGATCCAGGGCCCAGCCACCCGCGGCCGCGGGCCAGAGACTTTGGAGCTGCTTGCCCCGCCTGGGTGCCCCTACCAACTAATTCTCCTGTGCCACCAGCAGATGGCACTCTCCTGACCCACTGGAGATGCTGGTCTCCTACACCTCTTATGATGTTTGTTCTCCCAGAGTTAGCAATAGTGACTTTTGATTGAACTGGTGGATCAGACAGACACTGAGACTTCATACCACTCTGTTAGCCCAGAACAAGTATTAAAAGACAAGACTGTGAAATATCACTAGCCAGGCTTGCATCTGGTCACTCAGTCAAGCTTGGGGGTCTCAAATGCATGTGGCCCCTGAAATTATTTCCTGTGGCCCACAATGACACTATCATTATCGATTATTTGCAATATCATTGTACGAAAAGGTCTGAGTGATGCAGCTCTCAGGCTAACATACTCGTCCTCAGGTGGTCCTCACGGGGATTTGAGTTTGAGACCCCTGATCTAGCTGGACTCTTGTGGTAGTAACCAGGCTTCTCCATACAATCACTCCTTCTGGTCACTAGGGCTATGTCTATCTCTAAAAGCTTAGTTTGGACTTGCTTAGTCTGAACTAAGCAGTGCCAGGCTAGTTCAAACTAACAGCAGCTTTTTAGTTCAAACTAGCTGTGCTGTTTTTAGTTCAAACTAATTTTTTAGTTTGAACTAAAAAAGTGCAGCTAGTTTGAACTAAAAGTTAGTTTGAACTAATCACTTAGTTCAAACTTATTTAGTTTGAACTAGCATGACTACATTGTACTAGTTTGAACTAACCATTTGAACTAAGCAAAGTCTAGTATAGACAGGGAGCAAATTAGTTTGGATTGAGCCTCCTTAATCCAGACTAATTTGCTAGGGTAGACATAGCATAGGGGTGATGTGGTACCTACTGATCAAATTACCTTTCTTCCTCCTCTCTGCTGCTTCCCTAACTGGATCCTAGCCAGGAAAGACACAGCTGGGAGTAGCAGAGGTGCTGGCCATAGGTGTGTGTGTATATAACACTTCTCATGGACTCACCCCCCCAACACACATCCCAGCTGCACCAGCCTCACATCACCATCAACCCCCCCCCCCCGAAGCCCAACCACCCACATTGCTGGCCTTGTCAACCTCTTCCCTTGCTGCTTCCCTCAATCTCTCCATGGAAAGGCTCACTGAGAAAGTTCCCCTAAAATGTATACAACGCACTGCTGTGAGGTAGCACTCTACACATTACTATACCTGGCGGCATCCGCCTGATGGTCAAGAGAAGGGTGCTCCTCTTCTCAACTGCACCTGCTGCTGGTCATACCTGCCAGGAGTCACCTCTTTCTTACCACCCTCTCCATCATTAGTCCCTTTCCCATTCCTTATTTGAATACTGTCACAAAAGGTGTTTCAGTGCAATGTAAGACAATTTCACATTGGCAGAGACATCGAGGCAATACAGTTAGTTTGCAAAGCACCCAACATTGCTGCAGTGTAGGGAGTTTCTGGATGTAAGGAGCAGCAAGTGTTACAATTCTTAGAAACACACACAAAATACCTACAGTCTTTTCATTGTCTTCAAATACTTCTCTTGCTTCTTCATATGTGCATCTTTCTTCTAAGCACTCTCTTTCCAAGTTGCCTTGCAAGAACTCCTCAATAACAAAGAAAGACCCACGCTTATGTCTTGAGATAACTTTGTTTGCACTGTTCGCTGATAGAAAGACTGTAAAATTGTATAATAAAAGGCACTGATGTAAATATTCAGATGATTTGACTTATCTACTTCTCTCTTCATAAGATAGGCCTGGAAACAGGCAGTTTTTAATATGAAGAGAAATATTAAAAGTTGCATCAATGTCAAAGTTGCATAATAACAAGTTCCAAAGTGGTAGGCATGTTAGTATAGTTCTGCAAAACAAAGAGTCTGATGGCACTTTTAAAGACTAACAAATTTATTTACCACATGAGCATTCATGGGAGAAAAGCCCACTTTGCAGGTGCTTGAAAATAGAGAAGTACATTCATTCATACTTCTCTATCATCAAGTGTCTGACAAAATGGAATTTTCTCCCATGAAAGCTCATGTGGTAAATAAATTTGTTAGTCTTTAAAAGTGCAACTAGACACCTTGTTTGCTTTTTTTTAACACTGCATAAGTGCACTTACAGGGCCTGGGATTGGGGAGAAAGAAATGTTGCCATAAAATCCAGGGATTAAAGTAAGCTGGAACACACTGGAATGGCTTTCCGGGACCCACTATTTTTAGGTGGTCAGCACTGTTCCCTCTAAGCTGTGTGTGCGCGCGCACGCACACAGGTCATGAAACCTGCACACATAACAAAATAAAGTGCGCACAAAAAATTCAATCGTGCTAATATTGGTGCTCACAAAGAAATGTTTTTGTGCACACAAAGAAATCATTTGCACACACAGTCTACAAGTAATTAGAGGAAACATTGGGGTCAGTGTTCCAGGCCCTCTAAAAATACAAAATGGAGCCACAATGCTGCATTCTGGGGTGCACTATTTTTAAATGCTGGGCCCTGGAGTGCAGTGATCCAGCTGTGTTTTCTATTTTTAGGGGGCCTGGAATGTTGACCACCTAAAAATAGTGGGCCCTGAAACACCATTCTGGCATGTTCCAGCTAACTTTAACCCCTGGGGCCTGGGGGGTGGGTTTGGGGACAGGTGAGCTGGCCCAGCAGGGAAAGGGTCAGCGCAGGGCAGCAGGGGAAGACAGCATGGCACACTGGGGGTTAGGGAATGGTTCAGCAGACCAGTGGTGAGCTGGGGGCCAGGTTTGGGGGAGCAGTAGCTGGGGTAGTGGGGGCAGACATTTGGCAGTCGGTAGCTGGGGTAAAGTGTAGGCATGTGGGGGGCAGAAGGTGTGTGGGGCTCAGTAGCTGGGGTGGGGGGGCAGGTATTTGGGGGGGAAATAGTTGGGGGGGGGGTGAAGGGGCCCGTACCTGTGTGAGGGGGGCCCAGAAATTTAGAAGGATTCCAGGGCCTGCCAAATTATACTTTAGCTCCTGATAAAGGCTACCTTCCCCATTTTAGAGCTCTGGGGAGAGGATCCATGGGTTTTTGAAACCCTTCTGCAGAGGTGGAAGAAACACTCTGTGACTCAGTTATTTGTTAAGGGCCCAATCCAACCTGCACTTCTTTCTTTTGTCTGACTTCACAGGGAGCCCTGGCTGAACCAAGATGGCCAAATTTGGTTTTTAATGTGTGTTTATGGAAAACAAACAGAAGTTAGTCAGGAATAAAAAAAAAAAAAACACAGTTACTTGGTTGGAGGACATCAGAACCATGGGGGTCTGATGAGGGATCAAGGACATGAGGGCTATGATGCTTAGTAACAGGAAAAATATTGTGAAATTCATGTAATTTCTTAGATAAAACTTTTTTAAAAAGTGCTGAGGAACAGACTAATTCTCGACCCATTTACACGCTTAAAAAAATCAGATCCAGCCTTTTTAAATAAAACTATCATCTCATACAACAAGTTTTTTAAAAAAGTATGAGTCATATTTTTCTTACATCATCAATATTGCATTCTTTTGCCACTAGTTGGATTTCTGGTGCAGTTTAAATATCTTTTTAAAATCGCACAATGATAAATATTTGATAAACTTGGGGGAAAAAGTACTATTATAACTGTTAGCATAATGCATAAATACAGAGCTTCCTCCTCCTCCTCCTCTTGTCATTTGCTTATCCATCCAAGATACTCTAAAGCATTAATGCAGAAAAGTGCATCTGAAAATAATGTAAAAGCCCTCTCTTTTGGCTTCCTTCTATAAACTCAGTTTTCATTATAACGATGAGCAGAAATACCAAGTGAGAATTTTATCTATGGGCACTCTTTATAGATGAAAGTAAGGAGTGGAGCAAAAGTGCCGTGCTGATGTTAATAGAATGATAGGTGAAATGAAACAAGACTTTGTCTCAGCAACTAAATTACAGTTTTTGCTAAAATGTATCAGAAAAACAGGAGACACAGGTGAACATGAGAACCTGCCAGCTTCAGTGATGTTCATCTGTACTACAAAGTTAAAAATAACACAAGGCAAATAATATTTTGGTGTTTTCTTGTGTATAAAGCCAAATTAAAATAACAACAAGGAAAATGCCATACCTGTCTGTTCTGTCTGAAGGAAAAGGAAGACAAAAAGAAGAAACCATAGTGTCCAAAAGTGAGTTGCCATTCTGAGCCACATTAATAGTTAACTGCAGCTTGCCTGCATTCCTGCAGAGCTTTCCCGACCGTTACTAACTGAGAAATGTTAAAGTTTAAACTACAGTAATTCTAAGGGCAATGCCTGGCCTCAGTGTCAACAAACGCAAAAAAGCATAGTGGTACACACATGTATGTGGCCATTCAAGTGAAGAGGCAAACCCCTTATTTTTCAGACAGATAGGATGGGCAGGTTTGCCAGCTATCCTAAACATTGGTGGGCAGCTCCAAATTTTGAACATCCATCCCATATCCTAGACCTCACATTGCATGACACAAACAGGGGAGAGCTGCTAACAAGCTGAAAGCTGCTACCATACATAAGTGAAGGTACAAGTTTGAACATAACTAGTGGGAGAAAAGTATGCAGTAAGATTGTTCTAGCATTTAGTAAAAAGGTTGTTCCCGCAAACTATTTATGAGGGTAATTAAAAAATTAAGGAAATTCTTCACTTTGCTTTTCAGAATGTTTGAAAATGTCCTAAAGTCAGTTGCACCAGTAGAACTCCATTGCCTATTAAAGTTGCACTGAATAACCAAGGGCAGAATTTTTTTCCCATGGGGCTGTATTTCATGACCTCTCTTTTCTTGCTTTTTGCTGACAGTGGTGGTACTCCACTCTCAAAAGACAGGGAGCAAGAACCCATTTTTTAGTAGTTCCTCACTCTCCATTTCATGCAGAGTGAGAACTGGGATAGTGATATCTTTATATAATCTATGGTAGCTTCTTCCATTGTCCTCACACATACCTGAACACATGTGCATATCTTTACAAACATTTGTGCTAAAAACAATTGGCTGGCACAGGTTAGAACATCTGGGTGGCTACTCTTACATGTACCAGGATCCAGTTTGACCTCAGTCTAGTCCAGGGTCAAGGGAAGTATAAAGGTGGTTTAGGGCCTTCCAAACCCCAGATAGCTGTGCCCACTGAGCTTAATTTATTTGAGGATAGGCCAATAGTCTGAGTAGTGTTGGCTCCCAGATTAGAACAGACACCTGAGCAGTCAAATAAAAAAGAGCATGCGCATAGTCAGCATAAAAACCAAAACAAACAAACAAACAAACAAAAAAAAACTCATCAGGTTTTTGTTTGGTTAGGTTCCTACACTATTACATAGTTCTCTGGTGTATTTCATTCCCAATTACTATTGTTTAACAGACTTTTTGTGATTTATCTGGAATCCTAGAAACTGGAAGGGACCATGCAAGCTCATCGAGTCCAGTCCAACATACTCATGGCAGGACCTAATACCCTCAAACTATCCCTGACAGGTGTTTGACTAAATGGAGCTGAACTGCTCTAAATTTTCCTGGTTAAAAACCTACACAATATTTGACTGTATTGTAATAAAAATAATGAGGAGACAGGATTCGGTTCATTCCTCGCCACCTTCTCACAATCCTGGGCACATATGTCTAATTAGTAATACAATACAACACAACAAGTTTGGCTGCCTTAAATGGCATTTGCTCAAAAACATGTCACCACTTGATGTCACCATATTCACAGGACTCGTCTGTGAAACTAAAGGGAATTTGTAAACATGCTTTTCAAAAGTTGTTTATTTTTTGCACAATAAAATCAATGACGAATCCACTGTGGATACAAAGATAATGATGCAAAATAAGTTAATAATAAAACAGAGTCAGAAGCTACATTATTTGCCATTTAGGTTATGAATTAGGCTTTTCTTATATTAGTGTATGTGTGTGTGTTTTTTTAAAAAGAAAACCTCACCTATTGAGTAGCTGTTCTATGCCTTTATATATTTGAACATAAATCAAACTGGGTCCTCTCACATATAGCATTATTTATATATTATTGGCAGTAATACCTATCTACAAGAGGCAGAAATCTGTACTTTGTATTTTTATGTTGTTATAGAAAATTCAGCAAACTATGCTTTTTGAAAAGTCACTCTTCTTGGCTCTCCCCACAGGACAATTGTGTTTATTCATTTTGATTGCTTTTCACAAATAGCATTGTGAGCACGCAGAGACATGGCACATTAATGCAAACCTAGATACGCCGTTATCTATAACTCCCCTGCCAAATGGTATGTACTTACTTACCGCTTCTCTTATAGCAGAGAATCATCTCCTCTGTAAAACAAACAAAGAGTCCTGGGGCACTTTTAAAGACTAACAAATTTATTTACCGCATGAGCTTTCATGGGAGAAAAATCCCACTTTATCAGACACTTTGAAGATGGAGGGAACTTACAGAATGAGAAGAAAATAAATGCAGGGAAGTGTAAATCATAGGGTCAGGTGAGAGAGACTCAGGTCACACAGAAAGCCTGTCATGGAGAAGAGAACTAAACTCAGTCCATGCCTCCCAAGTTCCAGGTCCTAACTAATGATCCAGCTTTTTGTCTAGTTCAGGAGCAGGCAAACTTATGGCACTCAAGCACCAAACAAGTTGATTATTAAACCTTCAAGAGCCGCACTGAGCCACGTAACCATACGCTTTTACCTACTAAATTGATTTGCTGACTTTCTTCCATGAGCCACTCGTTTTCATTCAAGAGCCACATGCTGCTCCCAAGCCGCAGTTTGGCCATGCCTGGTCTAGCTCCTCCATCTTTCCTCTACGCTTTCGAAATATGGCCCTACTGACTCTATGCTAGTCCCTCAATTCAACGGCTAAACTATAATTTGATGGGCCCCAGAACCCTCCTAATCTCCAGGCCCTTCTGCCCGAGTTGT
>ML682229.1:0-18265 GCA_007922195.1 Podocnemis expansa
CAAACTGAGAAGGAACCCCCACTCTCTGAGCTGAAATTACTTAAGAGGAGGAGCAGATGGGGGGAGGCAGCATGGTCGGGGAAGCCATGGCATGTTTAGATTTTCTCATAGGCCCTAATGCAGTTTACTTGTTGTTAAAATAAAATCATGTTTTATGAGTCCTAAACATGTTATGGAATAAGAAGAAATGAAAATACAAAGGAGAACAGTTTTAAAATGAATGTAGATTAGAATCCCCGGCCCCCCCATGCCCCTGGAATCTCCAGTGGCCCCGCTCCTGCAGGGGGCATGGCCGGGGATACCCGGATATCCCTGGCCACGCCCCTGGCAGGAGCGGGGGCACCGGCGATTCCGGGGGGCCAGCGCTCACCCCGGCTCCGGCAGGAACGGGCTCCAGCCGCGTCCCGGGGACCGCGCCGCCAGGTTTGGGGGCAGCCGGGGCTTTAAAGCCCCTGGGTTGAGGCGCCCAACTGTGCCTCACCTGGTGGGTATCTGCAGGGGTTGTTTCGAAATAAGAAGTGTGTGTGAACATACCCTTACAGATTGGCACTTGAGAGAGCATTTATGGATTGCACTGGCAAGTTACTGCCCATATTTTAAAAAAAAAACTTGCCACTAGCCTGCAGTGTTCTACATCCAGCGACAGCTAAGTTTTTACTCTACAGGCCTAGTTTTCATGGTAACCTTAAGTAATTATTAGAATCTGACATTAGCAGGCTCAATATTTGCCCTGTTTTTCCAATAAAATTAAAGTGTTAAAATTCATTGAAATTTAGTAATTTCGGAGTAGGTAGAAGTATGTGGTTATATGCCTCAGTGCACCTCTCAAAGGTTTAATAATTGACTTGTGCAGCTTATGAGTTCCTTAAGTTTGGCAACCCCTGCTCTATAGCATCCTCCTCATATACAGAGTTTCATTTATTGCCTACAGGTTCCAGCTGGGGCTTGACTGGAGCAGTGGGCCAATAGAAATCTCATGAGGTTCAACAAGGACAAGTGCAAAATCCTGCACTTGGGATGGAAAAAACACATGTACTGCTACAGGCTAGGGAGCAATCAGCTAAATAGCAGCACTGGAGAAAAGGACCTGGGAGTCATGGTGGATGGGAAGCTAAATATGAGTCAGCAGTGTGCGCTTGCTGCCAGAAAGGCCAGTGGCATACTGGGCTGTATCAGAAGTGTTGCCAGCAGATTGAGGGATGTGACCGTTCCCCTCTATTCTGCACTGGTGAGGCCACATCCGGAATGCTGTGTCCAGTTTTGGGCTCCCCACTACAAAAAGGACGTGGACAAATTAGAGAGAGTCCAGAGGAGGGCAACCAAAATGATCAAAGGGCTGGAGCACAAGCCCTATGAAGAAAGACTGAAGGAACTAGGCTTATTTAGCCTGCAGAAGAGAAGATTGAGGGGGGATTTAGCAACCTTCAGCTACTTGAAGGGTTGCTGCAAGAAGGATGGAGCTTGACTGTTCTCAGTAGTAACAGAGGACAGAACGAGGAGCAATGGTTTCAAGTTACTGCTGGGGAGGTCCAGGCTGGATATTAGGAAAAACTTTCTTACTAGGCAAGTGGTGAAGCATTGGAATAAGCTACCCAGGGAGGTGGTGGAATCTCCATCTTTGGAGGTGTTTAAGGCCTAGCTGGACAAAACCCTGGTTGATATAATCTAGTGGGAGTGGTCCTGCTTTTTTGGCAGGGGGTTGGACTAGATGACCTCAGGAGGTCCCTTCCAACCCTATGATTCTATGACTCAGTGCCCACCCAACAAGGCTGTAACTAGGGTGGGGCTGATGGGCTTTGTCCCAGGTGCGTCAGAGTGGCTGAATGGAGCCGCTCTATTAAAATGCATGTTTTGCGGCACTGGCCCCAAGCACCACTAATGGCAAGTTCCAATTGGAATGTGCCCCAGGCACTGGATTGCTACATTATGGCTCTGCCATCCAGGTCACCAAGTGTCAGCCCACTGACTTCAATGGACTTTGAATTAGACCACAAGTTACCAAACAGCACTGCAAACCAGGCTGGCCACTTCAGAACACATTTTCTTATTACTATAATGGGAACAGGACTATGTGGCTTGAGGTTACTTTTCTGCTGTTTAAGTAGCCCCTGAACCAGAAAGAGTTTACTGTTACCTCTTAAAAGAGCTACAGAGTTCTGTTCAGAAGGACCAGCCTATATTTGGTTTCTGATGCCAATACAGCTGAAAACACACTGTATGAAAAGCAGATTGTGCGTTTTACTAAAAATAAATATGTTGTATCCTGTATTTTTAGCATGAATGTTCACAGTATAATGAGATCAAGTACCTGCCCGGATGATGAGTCACTACAGAAATGAGGATAAATAGAGTCAAGTTCTTCAGAATCCGTGAGAAAAAGTATGTGCTTGCAGAAACTTGAAAGAAAGGAGCTGACAGATGTACAGCTTATTCAATAATGCTAGAAAAAACGTAAGTAAACCACTGTAGCTATAATATGGATGAAACATCATGGGTTAGATTAATTCTCATCACAATGAACAAAAGCTGTTTAAGAGATGAGGTAAGTCAAAAATAGTTCTATAAAACATGATGGTGTAGAATTGTTCCTTTTTTAGAGCTAGGGACTGCAAACATACAAGAACAGGTCCAGCCTTTATCAGTAGAGGGTATTAGTGCATACTATTAGCCATTTTGTATCTTTTTTTAAAGCAAAGGGGAAAGGATCACATTAAAGTAGAAGTGATATTCCATTACTTCCTATCTGGGAAAGTCAGCCACAGCCTGATTCTGAGAGATGCACTTCAGAAAGGTTCTGAGTGCTCTACTGCCAATGGGGTGATCAGATGTCCTCATTTTCATAGAATCATAGGGTTGGAAGGGACCCCACGAGGTCATCTAGTCCAACCCCCTGCCAAAAAAAGCAGGACCACTCCCATTAGATCATCCCAGTCAGGGTTTTGTCCAGCTGGGCCTTGAACACCTCCAGAGATGAAGATTCCACCACCTCCCTAGGCAACTTATTCCACTGCTTCACCACTCGCCTAGTAAGGAAGTTTTTCCTAATATCCAGCCTGGACCGCCCCAGCTGTAACTTGAAGCCATTGCTTCTCGTTCTGCCCTCTGTTACTACCGAGAACAGTCGAGCTCCCTCCTCCTTGGAGCAACCCTTCAAGTAGTTGAAGGTTGCTATCAAATCCCCCCTCAGTCTTCTCTTCTGCAGGCTAAATAAGCCTAGTTCCTTCAGTCTTTCTTCATAGGGCTTGTGCTCCAGCCCTTTGATCATTTTGGTTGCCCTCCTCTGGACTCTCTCTAATTTCTCCATGTCCTTTTTGTAGTGAGGAGCCCAAAACTGGACACAGTATTCCAGATGTGGCCTCACTAGTGCAGAATAGAGGGGAATGATCACATCCCTCGATCTGCTGGTAACACTTCTTCTGATGCAGCCCAGTATGCCATTGGCCTTTTTGGCAGCAAGAGCACACTGCGGACTCATATTTAGCTTCCCATCCACCATGACTCCCAGGTCCTTTTCTCCAGTGCTGCTATTTAGCTGATCACTCCCCAGCCTGTAGCAGTACATGGGGTTTTTTCGTCCCAAGTGCAGGATTTTACACTTATCCTTGTTGAACCTCATGAGATTCCTCTTGGCCCACTGCTCCAGTTTGTCTAGGTCTCCCTGAATCCTGTCTCTGCCCTCTAGGGTGTCTACCGTTCCCCCCAGTTTGGTATCATCTGCAAACTTACTAAGTGTGCAATCTATCCCATCATCCAGATCATTAATGAAAACAGTGAACAGAACTGGCCCCAGGACCGACCCCTGGGGCACACCACTTGTTACTGCCTGCCAACTTGACATGGAGCCATTGATTCCTACGCGCTGAAACCGTTGTTCTAGCCAGTTTTCTATCCACCTTACAGTCCATGCATCTAACCCATACTTCCTTAATTTGCCAATGAGAATGCTGTGGGAAACTGTATCAAAAGCCTTGCTAAAGTCAAGGTATATCACATCAACGGCTCTTCCCGCATCCACAAATCCAGTCATCTCATCATAGAAGGCGATGAGGTTGGTCAGGCATGATTTACCCTTGGTAAATCCATGCTGACTGTTCCTGATTACTCTATTTTCCTCCAAGTGTTTCAGGATGGATTCTTTGAGAAGCTGCTCCATGATTTTTCCAGGGATTGAGGTGAGGCTGACAGGTCTGTAATTCCCTGGATCCTCCTTTTTGCCTTTCTTGAAGATAGGTACTATATTTGCTTTTTTCCAGTCCTCTGGCACCTCCCCTGTTCGCCACGAGTTTTCAAAGATAATGGCCAACGGTACTGCTATCTCATCAGCCAGCTCCCTCAGCACCCTCGGATGCAGTTCATCCGGCCCCATGGACTTGTGCACATCTAGTTTCTTTAAGCAGTCCCTAACCTGACCTTCTGTCACCAAGGGCCTCTCTTCTTCTCCCCAGTCCCCCGTACCTAGTGTAGTGGGCTGGGAGCTGACCCTGCTTGTGAAAACTGAAGTAAAAAAAGCATTGAGCACTTCAGCTTTTTCCTCATCCTCTGTCACGAGGATGCCTGCCCCATTCAGTAAGGGACCTACACCATCCCTGATCCTCTTCTTGTTATTGATATACTTGTAGAACCCCTTCCTGTTATCCTTCACATCCCTTGCTAGTCGCAACTCCATTTGTCCTTTGGCCTTTCTGATTTTATCCCTGCAGTCCCGAGCAATGTCTTTATATGCCTCCTTAGTCATCTGTCCTAGCTTCCACTTCCTGTAAGCGTCCTTTTTATGCTTCAGCTCAGTGCAGAGCTCTCTGTTAAGCCACAGTGGGCGCCTTCCACATTTGCTGTGCTTTCTCCTTATTGGAATTGTATCTTCCTGTGCCCTTAGCAGGGTTTCTTTAAAATGCACCCAACTCTCTTGGACACCTTCCCCCTTCAGATCAGCCTCCCAAGGGATCCTGCCCATCAGTTCCCTGAGGGAGACAAAATCTGCTTTTCTGAAGTCCAGGGTCTGCGTTTTGCTTCTTTCCTTCTTTCCTTTAATCATCAACTTGAACACAGTCATTACATGGTCACTGCTACCCAGGCTGCCATTCACTTCTACTTCCCTGATAAATTCTTCTCTATTTGTGAGCAGCAGATCGAGAGGTGCAAGGCCCCTAGTTGGTTGCTCCAGCATTTGTACCAGGAAGTTGTCCTCAACACTCTCCAGAAACTTCCTGGATTGCCTGTGCACTGCTGTATTGGCCTCCCAGCAGATGTCAGGGTAATTGAAGTCCCCCATGAGAACCAGGGCCTGTGATCCAGAAACTTCTGCCAGTTGTCCATAGAATGCCTCATCCACCTCCTCCTTCTGATCTGGTGGTCTATAGCAGACACCTACCACAAAATCCCCCTTGTTGCTCTCCCCTCTAAACTTAACCCACAGACTTTCAACTGGCTTGTTTCCACTTTCATAATGAAGCTCTGAGCAGTCATAGAGCTCCTTTACATATAGTGCTGCTCCTCCCCCTTTCCTTCCCTGCCTGTCCTTCCTGAACAGTCTATACCCATCTATTGCAGAGCTCCAGTCATGCAAACTATTCCACCACGTCTCTGTTATCCCAATCATGTCATAGTTCTTTGTCTGCGCTAGTGCTACCAATTCCTCCTGCTTGTTTCCCAGGCTCCTTGCATTTGTGTATAGGCACCTAAGATACCCGGCTGATTGCCCTACTTTCCCATTTTGATTTTCAATTCTATTGTATCTGCCTCCCTGCATTTTCTTTTGGTGTTGACCTCCCCCACCTGCCTCAGGCATTAGGGCTTCATTAGAGCATCTAAGAAAGTTATTTGATTCCCCCCGCATGTTCCAACTACTCTCTCTTCTATCCCGGGAGTTACAGTCCCGGCACCCCCCAAGTTCCATCCCATCCCCCTGGTCTCCCACATAGTCACTTACCTGTGGGCTTTGGTCCCCTTCCCCCATCAGACCTAGTTTAAAGCCCTCCTCACTAGGTCAGCCAGTCTGCGTCCAAATACGCTCTTCCCCTTCCTCGAAAGATGGAGTCCATCTCTGCCTAGCAGTCCTTCTTCCTGAAACAGCAACCCATGGTCAAGGAAGCCAAAGCCCTCCTGATGACACCATCTTTGCAGCCAAACGTTCATCTCCAGGATGCATCTGTCTCTGCTCAGGCCTCTACCCTTGACCGGAAGAATCGAGGAGAACACCACCTGTGCTCCAAACTCCTTCACCCGCGCTCCCAGAGCCCTGAAGTCACCTTTGATCTGCTGAGGATCACCTCTCACAGTATCATTGGTTCCTACATGGATGAGAAGCATGGGGTAGTAGTCAGAGGGGCAGATGATTCTCGACAATCCCTCCGTAATGTCTCGGATGCGGGCACCTGGCAGGCAGCATACCTCTCGAGAGACCTTGTCAGGGCGACAGATGGGTGCCTCCGTCCCCCTCAGAAGTGAGTCCCCAACCACCACAACTCTACGTTTCCTCCTAGCTGTGGTGGCTGTGATCCTCCCAGCCTCGGGGTGCATGGCCTCTCCTCTTCCACCTCCTTCACCGTCTCTAGCACCGCATAACGATTCTTCACCACAACGGAGGATGGGTTGTGGGAGGGGTGGAGCACAGTCCAGATATTTGGGGCTTTGTCTTGTATTAGCACTATTCCCCACTACTTCTCCCATTATCCCCCACTACTTCACCTGATTTTTCACACTTGCCATCCAGTCATGCCAATTGACAATAGCACCATTCAGGAAAGCACCTCCAATGCTCAACAGCTACAGCAAACAAGCCCCAAGAAAATGAGTCTTCACTAGTATGTACCATCAACATAGCTTTGCCCATCCCTTCATCTTTGTATTTGTTACATTAATACCTTGGAACCCCAGTCACGAACTGGTCCACACCACAGAAGGCACTGTACAAACTAGAGCCAAAAGGCATCATTTCTTTCCATAAAACTCTTGGCTTTTTCTTCCACCACTTGTGCAGAATGTTGCCCCCCCGCAACTGACATTGATCCCTAAACCACCAGCCCCTTCTACTTCAAATCTCTCTCCAGACCCACTTCTGTTGCAATTCTTGCAAGAAATCAGACAGCGTGGAACAACAGATAAGAAGGTGGGAAGGTTAAAAAGCAAGTGGGAGGGGAATCACCCTTTGTAAAGGGAGAGCCAGCCCAAATCTCTGTTCAGATTTAATTTAATAGTGTTAAATTTTCATATGAATTTTAACACAGGAGTTTTCTTTGGAGCCTTGATTTGAAATTTTTTTCTTGAAGCACTATAA
Organism: Podocnemis expansa; assembly: GCA_007922195.1. Lineage (NCBI taxonomy): Eukaryota > Metazoa > Chordata > Testudines > Podocnemididae > Podocnemis > Podocnemis expansa. The sequence goes on from ML682229.1 coordinate 7,274, forward strand.
CTAGCATGTTTTACATAGAATATGCAGGGAGGCTGAAGTTTCCCCTAATGTTTTTGAATGTCACCATTCTTGATACTTGATTTGTGTCCATTTATCCTTTTGCATAGACAGAGTCCAATGTGACCAATGTGATTGAAGGAGGCATTTTGTCCCTAGCCAACCAGAATATCAATAAATGAAGAGGGCTAAGAAGATAGAGGCAGTTTCTGGAAGTTTTCCCTGCCCAGAAATAAAACTGACTCTCAGTTTTCTCCTCTATGAAAAAATTTTAAGCATCCCTAGCCGGGGGTGGGGGGAGTTACCAGGATTCGGAACAAGGTTGCAGAAATCTGACGACAGTAGAACTGTCTTCACCTGCCAAACATTGTGCCATGCATGGACAGCAGCAGGGTGTCATGATCATCAAGGGACTTCTTACATGGCAGAACCATTAGCTTTATAATATACTCTGCCTGAGACTTTGCTGTAGCAGTTGCATTGGGAACACACACACACACACACACACACACACACACACACACACACACACCAACCAAACAAGGAATCTGGTGGCATTTTTAAAGACTAACAAATGTATTTATTGCATGAGCTTTCTTTGGAGAAAATTCCACTAAAGATCATGAGATAAAAAATGTTAGTCTTTAAAAGTGCAACAGGACTCCTTGTTTCTTTTGCTGAACTAGACTGATACAGCTGCCCCTTTGGAAGTTGTACTGGAATAACTCTACAACACTGTGATAGCTAGAGAGAGAGTGCAGAACATGTAGAAATACGTACTCAGACTTGCCAAGCCTGTAGTGCCAGATTTGATTCTGTATCCCCACCATTATTGATTTAACAGTTACAAAAAATAAGTCAACGGTTACATGTTTACTCCCGACCAGCCTCCCACCCCCACTTGGGATCCCATGGCTCACACATGGTGGGGAGGTCGGAAGAAGGGGGCCCTAGGAAATGGCTGGACTTCTACCCACAGCTGAAGCTCAGGCCCTGCCAAAGCACATAAACATCCCCTGATGACAGGAAGTTGTTGCTTACAAAGTAAAGCCACACGGTTGCATCAAATAGAAGAAACAACAAGAGACCTGTGTGACTGTGAGAACTGAATACAATCAAATCCAGGTTTGTCTGGCTTTAATGTTATAGCTAGCATCATTCACTGTGCAAATTGCACTATGCATCCCAGTAGCCATGTAGACAAGCAGTTTAGTCACTTAATTTAGTGAAAAAGACTGGAATGGACTTGACGAAAATAAGCACATGGGTGACATCTCTGAATACACAGACAATAATCAGATGTCTGTCAGCTTGCAAATACAGAGGTTTGTTTTAATTACATGGAAAACTGAATTTTAAAAATCAAACTTGACTTGAAATGAAGCAGCAGGTATAGCAGTTTAGGATGTAACAATTTCTCAGTCTTTGTTCTAATACACACAGTAAACCTTTTCAGGCTATTTGGACTTGCTTCCAAAATGTATGAATCTTCAGTAATTGCTCATACGCAGACCCTAAGCAAAGGAACCACAGTTGATTGTTGAGTCTACAGTTGTTGTAATCAAGTTTGTAACAAATTTTAAGCCTAACTAGTATCTCTTAATGGCTTGACACAAGATGTCTGAACATTTTTGTATTTGAGGTGAGTGGATCTAATGTTTCATCTTAAAGTAGAAATTAGATAGAGCACTCCTGTCACTTAATTTAGCTAAAAAAAAAGTAACCCCTGAAATCTCAGTCACAAGTTCCATCCCCACACATACACAAACAAATCTGAAATGGTGCCCCTGAAAGCAGCCACTTTCTGACAGCTTTTCTTTAAGGTGGCTGGTGGATCAGTCTTCACCTGTATACATTGGTACTGAACCTCAGCAGGAAAGGCCCCACAGAGGCTGCTCTATCTCATTCTCTGGATCAGATATGAAGCAGGCTTCTTCACAGAGAGAAATAGTCTATGGCAGGGGTCAGCAACCCAAGAGCCATGTTTTCAAAATTCCCTCAATAGCCAAGTGTTGTGAGAGTCACAATGAGTGTAGCCTCCAGGTGGAGGGAGATGGGCCAGGGTGCCCGCTGTAGTGTCACCTGGCAGGAAGAAGGATGGAGCCTGGCAACAGGCGTGGGTCCCCGGAGCCAGAAGCAGGCTGCCTGCAGGATCCCCCAGAGGAGGTGGGGGAGCAGAGCCACAGGGGCAGCCAAAGAGCTGCATACGGCTCTAGAGCAGGTTGCAGACCCCTGGGCTATAGGGTAGAAAGCTCCTGCATTGCTGGTGCACAAGCTGGAAAAGGCAGACAGTGGCCACTATTACTGCACCGCATGGGATTTCGCACAGTCCTGCAAGCTTCCTACAGCCAAGCACAGAAAGCCACCATGGCTCTGTGCTTCGGGCTCACATTACTACTGCTGCAGGGGTTGAGCTTCCATCTATTCAACTGCTGCATAGGTATTTGCCTCCAATGCCTCAGCCAGCAAAGTGGAAGTTTACCCAGTGGGGGGCATAATGCTAATATCCAAAGGGATAGCCGGGTTAGTCTAGTCCAGCAAAAAAAAAAAAACAACCAAACCAAACAAACAAACAAACAAAAAAAAAATCACACCAACCCACTTCGTCATTTTGTCCCGTGAAAGCTCATGTGAAAAATAGATCTGTTAGTCTTAAAGTGCCGCACGACTCCTTGTTTTTTGTTTTTTTTTTAATAATGCTAATAGCCAGCATCTGCCTACCACTGCTGGTGACCATCAGTTGACAGTCAATATCCATTTGGCTTCACAAAGCTAGGACTGAAGAGAGAAAGCTTTGAGTGAGAACAAGGGCAATAGGATGGGGATAATAAATAGCTGGGCATGGGTGGGTAAGTGAAAAGGGAAGGTGAGGAAAAAAAGCACATTTTCTAGTTTGGAACCAAAAACAGTAGTTTACATCTCCACTGGGAATTTTTAGCCCTAACCACAACTGGTGCTCTAATGTGTACAGAGTATAGGAGCCATTCACTCATTTTCTACATACTGTATATAAAATAATTTGGCTCCTTTGATTGCACATGTACACCATACTCAATGAGTTAAGAGCAGCAGCAAATTCATTACAGCTCTTCATACTAAATGAGACAAGGGCCCAGACAGTCTTGGAGGGAATCCTTCTCCAGGGAAGTGCACAACCCTCACATTCATCTGTACTGCACTCTGCAGTGACAAAGGTGCAAAGGACTTGTTGATAAAGGGGTCTGGATGCCATCTCTGTGCCTCCATGATACTGGGCCCAGTTAGCAGCTTGTTTCTCCCTCTCTTGTTCTCACTGGCTGGGCGAATATGAAAAACTTAGAATAAAAAACAAAAAGAAAACTTCTTGACAAGGAGTCCAAGCAAGCAAAGGAATCACCTGATTCAGTTTTAAACTGTACGCAAATTTTGTAAACATTGCTTGTTCCATGCTCTGTATCAGTAAGAAAAACCTTTGGTATTTCTCTTCCTCCATTAAAGATTTTAAAATGCTTTTATCTTCAAATGAAAGAAACTCAATCCTACCAAATGCTGAGGAATTAGTATCAAGAAGTGGATCCTCTCATCATCAGATTAATGAGTTGAGAGATCTCAGAACTTCCAGGATTACTTAATGCTTTATTGGTTAAGTGTTGTACGAGAAAAGAATTCAGTTTTTTATCATCTAATGCAACATAATCAAGAGTTACCATTTTTTAATTCAGCTGGATTATAATTTTCCTTCTAATATCTTGATCATTACATTGGCAGTTATAGAAGATATTTTAAACATGTATGAACCAATCCTCAATGCAAACTTATCCCAATGTGTTCCTCAGAAACACACTATTTTCAAAGGACTGCAGGAAGTCCTGGAACATAGACACGGGCACCAGCAGCTTGCATTTCTTAGGTTTACCTCTTTTCCAGAATGTCCTCCCTTCTGTAGCATGGTGCAAATGGTAAAGGTAGAAAAATGGGACAATTGCACAGTTCACCACTGAATTAATATTGAACAATTAATGCCTTAGTTATAATCAAGACATCTTGTATCTTCAAAGTCATACACCTCACCTCCCCCAACTCACAAAGTCACAAACATCCTTTTAACAAAACAGGATATGGCGCTTTTCGCCCACTTCACCAACAACACAGGAAATCAATAAAATGCTGTCCAAACATTGAGCAGTTTTGGATTCCAAGTACTTTACCATAATTTTAAGGAGCCGTCCCTTTTTAAACCAAGTATGCTCAGAAGAATCTTTTCCTACATTTTATTAGCATTAAGAATGGGGTTATTATTTCACTGTTGGTGGCAACTCACTGACCTTGCAAGTTCCTCTTGACTGTAATGGGAGAGGAAGGCTCTCAGCACCTTGCAAGATAAACCTCTTCAGAATTCATCCAGAGTCTCCTGAAATTGTGAAAAAGGTCCCAGAGGCTTCAGTGGACTTCAGATCAGGCCCACAACCACCCTACCTTTCTAGCTTTTCACTCATCTGTTAGCTGATTATACTCCTATGGAATTAGGTAGCACCCCTACCATTGACAAGAGTGGGAGCAGGATTGGGTCCATATTCCTTTGTGTGTGAGAGAGAAAGAGAGAAAGAAAAGGAAAGATGTTGATTCTTGAAGGACAAGATTGTTTGAAAGGGAATATTGTATATTTTGCAGAATTCATTATGGTGTTTCCATGCTACAACGACATGCTTATAGGTAAACAGAGGTAAAAATAAAAACAGAGTATAAGTGATAAAAATCTAAGAGTCATCATGCAGGATATAAAAATATTTGAAAACAAATGAAATGAGGAAATTCAATTATAATGAAACTAGAGTAGGCTGTGGTCTACAAGGATGGTGAAGTTCATTATGATATTGCTTACCAGAGCCAGTAATTTCACAGAGGCAACCTATGTAGTTGCCTAGAGTGCCAACAATTAGGGGGCACCAAGGGCTGGGCTGAGGAGGCCAGCAACCCCTATCCCATGCTGCTCCACTCCCCACGCATGGCCAGGCCCCTGCCCACAGCACTGCTCCCTACCTTGTGGCAGATCCCCACCTGCAGGCAGAACCCGGGGGCAGCACCGCTCCCTGTCTGCAGCTGGATCCCAGTGGTGGTGGCGCTGCTTGCCAGCTGCAGGCAAATCCCCGCTAGTGCCAGGGCACCAAAATCAGTGTTGGTCTAGGGCGCAAAAAAAACCCCCAACCTTGGACTGCTCTGTTGCATACCTCAATGTTCTGCAGCTTGTCTGCATGCTGTCAGAGCAGTAAATTACAAAAAATGAAGACACAATTCAACCTGCTAATACCACCTCTGCAAGTTGCATAGCACTTAATTTAAAATCTACAATTCTAATTTAGGTCTGTGTAATCAAACAGCATCTTTTCCAGGTTTTCCGCTCTCTTTACCATAGCAAAATAGCTTCTCCCCTACCTGCAGGCCCGGTAAGTTTTCAGTTAATGCTCTCTCGGCATGGAGCCCTGTGCCCCTCTATTCTGCCTGCAGCAGAGAAACAGCAAGGAAAGCATTTGGTTTTTTTTGTTTGTTTGTTTTTTTTTTAAAGAAGAGGGAGGGAATGAGTGGAAGATGACTGCCTCCCCACAAGCCCCTGCACCTAGTACTCACAGTGCAATTCATTTCTGGAAGTAGTATGAATGGTAGGGACATGAGACCCTGAGCAAGCAATTTGTTGTGATCACTCACCTTCTCCTTCTGTAATCTGACAGTTCAAGATTCAATTACAATCCTATCCACTGTGTAGACAAGCCCTAGAGGAAGACGGAGTAACACCAGACTATTTGATAAGTTTTTACAGCTATGTACCATTAATAAACCCATTTCAGTTCATGAGGCTATTAATGCAAGTTAACTAACTCAAAACCTTTTTCTCCATTGTTAGACATAACATAGTCTTTAATTTAATGAGACAGGGCTCAAATTTTTCATTAAGAATTCCACTGGTAAACTTTCAGTTTCATCAAAACATCCACATTCATCCACATCCAGTACAGCCTCCTTGTGAGATCATTCTTGGTCTTACAATTAAGATGATCCCCTGAGTGTACACTGTGAATCTTTGCAATTCAATTAATCCAATTTGCTCCTGGTGATCAAGTTCAGGTTCCTAATTTTCTTTAAAGGAACTGATCCTAACTCCTTTTCCCTTAGCTAGACCCGTTCAAAGAAAAGTTATAAGAATCTTGTATTGACTGGGGTATGGGAGTACATTGTAAAACCCACACACGCCAAAAAAAGGGGGACAGGGCAGGTAGCACTCCATCATCACACTTTTGAAATATGGTATATTAATTCCATATTTGTCACTGCATTTCTGTGGATGATGTATGGTGCAAAGTACATTCAATACAATACCAATTTTAAGGATTTCTCAGGCAGAATATTTCATCTGAAAGTTTAATGAACTAAACTCAATCCTTTACAGAAAAGGAGGGACAAAGCCTACATAGCACTTATTTCTTACTTGAGCCATGTTTTGAGGGGTTTAGATGACTTAAAAAACAGTGGAGGGACCTTGTTCCAGCTCTTTGCACAAAGAGAAATTTCACCCAGTTACATACTCTTCTCAGGTGGGAGACATGGATGCCAATTAATGCACCCAAAAGGTGTATATAACATTAGAACTCAGATAACAGCACATGACCCACTTATGAAGCAATGTTTTAATCTAAATTGATTTCTAAAGTTAATCCTTGAGGCATCTTTCTGTTTGGATGACACAAGCATCAAATTATAGTGCAAGGAAAATTTGTTTCCAAGGAAAACAAATCAATCTATAAATTTGGTGAGACTTGGAGTTAAAAATTTAGTAAAAACTCCTGCATAAATTCCCTCAGAGGAATGAGGGCTTTTTCCAAAAACCACTGAAATTAATGGAAAAAACTTCATGTCAGACCCTTAGTGATATAATTCATGTGTTGCAATAGATCATCTGCAGGGAAGCAAGTCACCACCGGATATTACTCATCTGTCACTTCCTCTGCTCAAGTGCACCTCTCCCTTTCCCTATGATCAGAATTCATATTTTTGTTTCTCAGCAGCAGGTTCATCATAAGTTAGTGAGAATGTTACTGTCTCCGGTTCTTCTTGTGGCTTCTGTAGTTTGGTCTTGTATGTAGTTTATTTCACTCTAGGATTCTACGCACAAGGACTTTATTGAGCAATGATTTCAGATCTTGCATGTTTATTCCATTTCATACAAATGGTATTTGTCTCTTTTCTCTGTAGATGGAAAGGCACTAGAACTGACACAACCACAGCTGTCTATCACCAGACCTGAAAAAAAAAAAAACTGCACGAATTAACTGTCATGTTTCTGGCATTGACTTCAGCAGTGCTTATATACACTGGTATCGACAGAGACCAGATGCAGCTCCAGAACGGATTCTCTATCTTTCAACGGGAAATCCTATCTTTGACCAGGAAGGTGACAGGGGAAGATTTAATGCAGAGAAGAAACCTGGGTCGATCTGTACCTTGACATTAATAGAAACTACGAAGAGTGATACAGCTACCTATTATTGTGCCATTTGGGATCACACAGTATTATAAAATCATTTAACTTCTATACAAAAACCTATTTCAATCTCAATCAACACAGCTGTTGAGTGTGTGAAACTACAGTTTCCTCCCTAATCCTGCCACTTGTTCTTTCACCTGGTCCCAGAACGTCTTTCAATTTTCTGGAACAAGAGATAAAACATCTCTCGCTGCTACTTGTCTCTGCCAAAGAGGACCAATAAGATGCACAAGACAGCTAAATAATCAGGACAGCAAACTTTTCAGTTACTCTGTGCATGACTGAGATATGACATGGGTGCACATTTACTTGTTTGCTTAAGGGAGCAAAATAATAAGAGTTGATGCTAAGTTTAAATAATATTAAGAGTGGACATTCTTTGACATAGGAAAGTAAATTCAGGCTGTTCACTCTTATAAGCAAATATAATGAAAAATTTTATGTATTATGGAGGGTTAGTCAGTCTTGTTCCTAAACTCATTTTTACTACTGTTATATTCTAGTAATTTTTGTGCAATTAGCTACTCAAGAACACAGTTTGAGCAATTAGTTAACCAAGAAACAACACTAGTAATGTTATGACACATTTCAACATCAGTAAAGTGGAAACAGGAATAAGATTCATACAAAGTATTTATCCACAAAAAACATGCTAGTCCAGCAGATGCCTGCTCATAGAACCACAAAGTTCAGTTCTAAAGAACTATTTCGTATTCAGTCCGTGATACCAGTTAGTTGATACTTCTTTTTCTAAGAAGTTAGAGTCGCTTAGAAATATCTACAGTATTACATCTCCCCATAAATATAAATATACCTTACAAGCAAAACAGATTTCAAGTCCCGGTCCCACATGGTTGAGATCCTAAACTGAGTTCTTAAAGAAATACAGATAAATGTTATGGATTCCAACTAGGACCTGATCAATCAGGTCTATAAAAGCCTGCCCACTCATTGTAATGGGCTTTGAATCAGACCGCAAGTCACCTAAGGGCACTGCACACCAGCCTGTTTAGAACACATTATAATATTATTGCAAGGGAAACAGAATTAAGTGTATCTGGATTATTTTTTCTGTTTAACTGTAAACTTTGTGGCTCAGAAGCTAAATTTACAAATATCACACAGTTCTGTTCAGAGGGATCTGCCTATATTTAGTCTCTGATGCTAACACTCTGCTCAACAACATTATGTCTTATCATTTCAGTTTTAGCATGAATGTTCAGGGAATTTTATAAAATAAGAGATTAAGTCTCTGTTCCAATAATTTTACAATCTAAACTCAAATGAGCCTCTAGAACAGTGTAGTATAAATAAAGTCAGTCAGAAAAGTGTGCGCTCATAGATACGTAAAAGAAGAGAAATGGAAGTATATCTTACTGAATCAAACTAGAAAGACAGTTTACTTATGAAGCCGTAATATTAAAAAAATCATGGATTAGATTAATTCTAATCAAAAGGAAACAAAAACATGTTTAAGAAAGATGAGCTTACTCAATTAATTCTACAAAACATTTTGGTGTAGAATTGGCCCTTTTTCAGAACTAGAACAAAACTAACTCCAAATACACAAGAGCAAGTCCACTCTGTATCAGTAGACAGCACAAGTACACATTAGACTTTTTCCCCTCAGTCTGTTCAAAAAAGAGGGAAAGTATCACATTGAAATAAGAAGCGAAAATCCACTGAACATCTGGGAAACTCAGCAAGAGCCTGATGCTGGGAAGTGCTTGTCATCTTCAGAAGTGTTCTGAGTACTCTAATGGCAATTGGGGTACCCAATATCTCAATTTGATTGGGACAGTCTCAATATTTGAGGCATTGTCTTATATAGGAATCTATTACACTGCACCTCTGCTCCCTCTCAGCAAACACCTACAGGTACAGATGCAACCACAGGAAGTACTGTCTCATAGGGTTCAATGCTGTACAGGGCACCCAGTAAGATCATTTTATTTGCTCATCAATTTGTCAGAGAAAGTGATATGCACTTTACTCACATTCAATCCACATGTTCTGTTATAGATAAAATAAGTCTTACTGTAGTCAATAAACTTAAGGGAGTAGCAGTCATTAATAGAAATCAAGAAATTATTTATAATAAATTGGTCACATTCAAATAAAAGGTAGCTACCATCCTAGAATGAGCTTAGTATTTCAGTAGCTTCTCAATCTGTGATGTTATGTGACCCACAGCTGACTAGAATGCCTCTTGCAATGAGCATTCCTCCTCCCACCCATGCAGATGTGTCATTCTTTGATGTTGCTTAGAAGATGGATTCCAAAGTAGAGCTCAAAGCCTATTTCTTTTAATGAGGGTCCTTGACCCCCCCCCAGTATCAAGTGACTGGCCCTGTCCAGCAATAGGCATGATTCCTTCCACTTTAGACAAAGTGCTCAAAGGTGCTCAAGCCAGCCCAGTGTTCCTGTATGCAAGGCCCTGTGGGGCCTAGAACCTCAACTTTGTGGTTGTCTGCATCTGGTCAAGCCATGAGACACAAATATGTCTGTACACATGCATGACATAGCAGGAAGCAGTAGTCTTCAGTATGTCATAAGCATTTTAAAAACATTAGGAATGACATACTTTGCATTAGACAACAGTTACACCACTAGGGTGAATGTGAATGATACACAAATCACAAGGTAAGGGTGCACATGGGTACAACGTGTCATGGACATCCTGACAAAGGCCTCTAGGAACCACTGTAATATAAAGAACAAGAGATAAATCCATCATTTACCAGACTTCAATGATACACTATCAAGATTGCAGAAGAATTTCCTTCTTCCCAGTTAATGACCCCTGATAAAAGTAAATTCAGTTGAGTTTCAGGTGTAACTCTACCTTACTTTAAATTAGCCTAGGCAGCCAGCAAAACCTGAGCACAAGTTTTGTGAATGAGTCACTTCCTGCTGCCAAATGCACCTTGTCATGCACCCCAGCACAGCATTCATATCTCTCACAGATGCAAGCCCATGCAAAAGCCATAAAATGTTACTGATCCAGATTCTTCTTCTGGTTTTGGTTTTGTCTTGTACATTTCTTCTTTCCCTTTTTTCTACACATACCAACATGACTGAGTAACAACCAGTCATGCTCCAGATCTGTGTTAATTTCATGTTTTCTTTTCCTGTTCCTCTTCTAGATGGATATGCACAAACATACCTCAAACATACTTGGCTATCTATTACCAGGTCAGAAACTAAAGCTTTTCTTGTGGAATGTGCAGATTCTGGCATTCAGAACTTGAGAAGTACTTTTATACACTGGTACCAACACAGACCTAGGGAAGCTCCAGAGTGGATTCTGCACATCTCATCAGGATAACACTTCTTTGACCAAGACTCTTATAAGAACAAGTCAAATTGTGAAAAGAAGCCCAATGAACCTGTCTCTAGCATAACAGTAAATGGAATAACACCTAATGACAAAGCTGTCTTATGGCTCCTAGCACTATCACAGTGTTAGGAAGCCATAG
>ML682229.1:18275-36263 GCA_007922195.1 Podocnemis expansa
CATTCCCAGCTGTGTGCAACCCAGCCAAACTCCTCATGTTCCCCAACTGATCAGGTGGCCAAATTTTTATAAATGCAACTAACTGTACCTAAATAGACATTTACGTGCACAGAAGGGCCAATTCCCAGATCCTGCAATCTGATCTCCTACTACAGACTTGGTGCCCATACAAGTGCCAAAGACTTCAGTGAGCTCCATGAAGCCACAGAGTACTCACCTGCTTGGGTCTATGTATTTTTCCCAGTTTTATCTCTACTGGATTTTGCCCATGAATTACATGCTACTGAACATTTTTAAGTGGACAGAATATAGCTGCTCGTTTGTTTAAAAATGTTAACTTTTCATAGTTGAGTCACTTTAGTTATGTAAGTTTCATTATCCTTCTTTCTGAACTTCTACCAAGAAAAATGTGCATTAATTTTCAACAGGAATACTATTTGACAGTTAAAGACCTGTTCATGTGTCACATTTCTATCTTTTCAAACACCTCTGTCTCAAACCACAGAACTTAGTGTCGACAATCCTGAGAATGTCACCACATTTTCCACAGGTAATGGTGTCTAATTTTCATTTTCTCTACCATATTGTTAAGAATGAAGCACCATTTCATATGATAAAGAAAAAAAGTGAAAATGTTCTCTTTCTAATTAGTCTAAACTTAATTATTCTAGATGTGGAAGAGTGCTGCAAAGTAACCTCTGCAGTGCATCCAGTATATAATCCCCATGGGCAGCTCAGGTTAAACACCATAGAGGGTCTGGTCAAATATATAGTTTGAGGATAGTCTTTGTGAATTATTAACATAGTACCTGTGTCATTGTTTATTAGCCTACACCTGCCACTGTTCTTTAATTTTTACCATTAACCAATTTTATTGTTGTTGAATTTTGTGTAGCTATTTTGTGTGGCTATTACAGAGAATTTCATGCACAGGACTGCATATTTAATCTACGTAGTCCTTCTCCTGAAAAGCACCATGTACAACATCATCATCCTCTTCTTCATATTCAGAGTGAGAACTCCAATCAAGCACCATGGGAAGAAACCTTAAACTTCTTCTTACACCTTCCAATATTGTCATTTATTGTGCTTGGCAAGAAGCCTTTTCACATAAAAGACCATGCTCTAAACATTAAGATATGCATTTCAATTTGATTTTGTTGGTTATTTCCCTAACTAGCACAAAGCGTTTCTTTTTATTGACATCTAACAGATCTACAGGTGACCCTGTTTTCTACTCTATTATTTTACTTTATAACTGTGGAACTTCAAGGGCCAAGGTTATAATTTTAGTTTCAATGGGAATTTTTCATTGTAAAGCAGCCTCTATGATTCTTATTCTGTAAAAACAGTTGTGCACACAAACATCTTTTTTGATGTGGATAGGCCAACTGCATTCTGTAAAGGCTATGAGAAAACTGATCCCATAAGGATATGCAGCCATGGCATCCTAATCTGTAACTAAAAATGATGTTTTATTTTGTATCCACTATTTTCAGTTATTTGCTTCATAAAACAAAAAGCAGATTTCTGAAATAAGATTTTTTAAAAACTTGAATGATTAATGTATTTTAAATAAAAATTCTCCATTGCAGATTATGTGGCCCAGTTTATTCATTTTAAAGGAAACCTGTTTTAGGAACTGCAAGGGATGATGCTCTAGTGGTTAAAGAGCCATCCCATTTATTCCCTGCATCCAACCATGTAAGTTATTTATATTTATCACTGTAGTATCTGAATGATTCACAATTTCTAAAGCATTTACACACACACCATTGTTGTAAAGAAAGGAAGTATTTTGGTCCCCATATAACAAATGGGGAACTAAGGTCCATAGAGACTATGTGACTTACCCATGGCAAGTCTGTGGAAGAAGAGAATTAAATCAAGTCTCCTAACTCCAGGACTAGCACTAAGCACTAGAACATACTTCCTCCTTTCTACCCAGCTCTGTCTCTGTCTCCCTCTCCCAAAGCCACCCGTCCCCTTCTGCTTTTATCCTTCCCACAGCTACCATCTTCTGCCCCAACTGTTTCTGCTCCTGTCCTTCCCCACTATAAGCACCCGTGTCTCCCCTTCCTCTCCCCCTATTCCTATCCACCACCTGTTACTGGCCGTCCACTTCCTCTCTGCAGACCCCCACCCTCAAGCCCTGTTTCCTGTCTCCAACTGTTTTCCCCCACTTTTGGCAACTATCTCTGCTCCCACTCTGAGTCTCCGTACACTCTGACTCCTTCACTCCTCTCTTCTTGCCTCCATCCCCCCCTTTCTTTCTCCACTTCTCTGCATTCTGTGTCAGGCTGCTTCCTTCTCCTTCTCGTCACTTGTACACGGGTTTGAGGGGGGAAATGAGATGCACTAAGCAAACAGAAGAGTGCAAGTCCCTGCTTTCACACCTCATGCTAAACTCGCCAGCAGCAGCAACAGTATTCTCCACCTCAAAAGTTCATGTTATGGCAAACACATGCAAAAAACAATCCTCAAAATTGCTGAAGTTTGGTTACACTGCTCCATTCACACTCCGCCCATTCCAGCAATAGTACTTTCCCCCTCCTCAACCAGAGGTCTACTACACGACTCCCAACATTTCAAATGGCTAAAGTGGATTATGCAGATAGAGGGGCTTATCAGCCAAAAGCTACGTGGCCCCATGTGCTAGATCAAATGGGAAGCTTGGGATAAACCAAGCATTTTGGGGGTCAAATGGCAGTCCCAAAAAACCTAGCATCAGTCTATGGACAACCCTAAGGAGATCTGGCAATATGATCTCCCCCAACTGTAACCCTCTAAGGATGTACAAAGGGAGGTGTGGTTGTCCTAGATTCCTGTGGCTGTAGCATTCCCATCCCACACTGGCCTCTCTCTCCAGCTCTTTATTTCCTGGTCCCTGTCACGGGGTTCTAATGCCCCTGGACTGCCCCCAGGACGGGGCAGTGTGGCCTGGCAGTCACAGTCCACAAGCAAGCAGTCTGTCTATCCCCCGAGCGGGACAGCACGGCCTAGTAGCCACAGTACATCATTAAACAGTCTCTGTATGGCCCTAGGGTAGGGCAGCGTGGCCTAGCAGCCACAGTCCACAAACTAGCAGTCTCTCTGCAGCCCTCAGGGCGGGGCAGCGTGGCCTAACAACAAGTCCCTCTGCAGGGGTGTGGGACCCCAGGTAGGAGGGCTCAGGCCCTCCCACTCCTCTGAGCCCCAGCCCAGGGCCTTAGGGTCGTAGGGGTATGTCCCTCAATCAGCAGGGATCCAGGCCGAAACACGCTGATTTGGCACCCCTCTCCCCGGTTTCCCCTATCAGGGCCCCTGGGCTGCTTCCTACCTGGGGGTCGGTTGGGAAGCCCTGCTCTGCATCAAGGTGTAGCTTCTCCTGGGTCACAATCCTCTGGTGTACCACTTCCCTCAGATTGCGCAGTCTCCTCGGGCCTATCCTCGGAGGTCAGCGTCTGCTGGCTCGGCTGGTCGAGTCCTGGGGCAGGAGCCTTCTGGAGATATCCTTCCCCTTCGCTAGCCAGCCCAGACTGAGCTGAGCTGCAGCCTTTTATCCACCCACAGGCGCTGGAGCATGCCCGGCAGGGCTCTAGGGGCGGGGCTTCTCCCTTATATATCCCAGCAAGGGCAGTGCTGGTGTGGGGCGTGGCCGCCCCGTCACACACCCCCTCCCTTAAGACAGCATTTGGGGTTTTACTTGTGTCCTCTTCTTCTCCCAACCAAGAAAAAAAAAATCTGCATTTGCATGCTTTTTACCAGGAAGGTGGGCCACTGTAAAGTGGTACGGTTGTAGTGACAGGTACCACCGCATTAAGCGCTGATTAGTGTCCTTCATAGCGTGCAGCCATCGCAGTGCCGCGTGGTCGGTTACCAATGTGAAATTGGCTCCCAGGAGGTAATAGCGCAGCGCATCTATTGCCCATTTGGCTGCTAAGGCCTCTTTCTCGATGGTTGAATACTGTTTTTCCCGTGGAAACAATTTCCTAGTCACGTAGAGGATGGGATGTTCTTCTCCATTGATCTCCTGGGAGAGCACAGCGCCTAGTCCCATCCCCGAGGCATCTGTCTGCGATATAAAATCGTTATTAAAGTTTGGATGTGTGAGTACTGGTTCCTGCATTAATTTCTCCTTTAGCACCCAGAAGGCCCTTTCACAACCATCTGTCCATTGTACTCTCTTGGGCGCTGAGTTCTTGGTCAGGTCCGACAAGGGGGCTGCTATAGTTGCGAAATCTGGCACAAATCGCCTGTAATAGCCCACCAGCCCCAGGAACTGCCTTACTTGTTTCTTTGTGTGTGGCCACGGTGTGTTGGCCAGACCTTGTACTTTGCTAATTAATGGTCTCAATGTACCTCCGCCTACCACATACCCAAGGTAGGTTACTTCACACTGTCCCAGATCACACTTGGCTGGGTTGGCAGTTAGGTTAGCTTCTTTGAGGGCTCCCAGAACCTTACTGAGGTGTTCAAGATGGCTCTTCCAGTTACCGCTATATACTACAATGTCGTCTATATAGGCTGCCGCATAAGAGTCGTGAGGCTGCAACACCTTGTTCATTAGCCTCTGGAAGGTGGCAGTGGCTCCGTGTAATCCAAACGGCATGGTGACAAACCGGAAGAGCCTGAAGGGTGTAGAGAAGGCTGTTTTAGGGCACGAATTTGGCGTCAAGGGTATTTGCCAGTACCCTTTAGTGAGGTCTATGGTTGATAGATACTTTGCTTCCCCTAGTCTTTCCAACAGCTCATCGACTCAAGGCATGGGGTAGGCGTTGAATCGCGACACTGCATTTACTTTCCTAAAATCGATGCAAAAACATAAGGTACCGTCGGATTTAGGTACCAGGACGATTGGGCTGTGCCATTCACTTTTGGATTCTTTCACCACTCCATTTTGAGCATGTTTTCCAATTCTTGTCTGACCGCGGGCCACATCTTTCGTGGGAGGGGCCGCGGGTTATCCCTTACCTTCTGTCCAGGGGTGGTAGAAATGTGATGACTTATGAGTCCCGTCTTGCCTGGTTGAGTGGAGAGGACATCTGGGAACTTGCTCAGGAGTTTTTGTAGTTCGTTCTGCTGTTCGGGGTTGAGATCTGGACCTATCACTGGCGAGATGGGCCCTGTGGTCTCCCCTGTCGAGGGCCCCAAGTCTGGTTCAGGGGTTGGTGGGGCAATCCACAAGGCTTCTCGTTCCATCCATTTCTTTAACAAGTTTATGTGGTAGATACGGACCTCTTTCCTTCACCCTGGTAACCTAACCTCATAGTCCACGGGCCCCACCTGTCGAGTTATTTCATAGGGCCCCTGCCATTTGGTGAGTAACTTCGATTCGCAGGTTGGTAACAGGAGTAATACCTTATCCCCCGGTTTGAAACTGCGGATACGTGAGCCTATGTTATATTGTTGGGACTGAGCTCCCTGAGCTTGCTTTAGATTCTCCTGGGCAAAGGCCCCTAGCAAGCGGAGCCACTCCCTGAGCTTGATTATATAATGTACCGTCCCTTGTACCCGTGTCTCCTGTGTTTCCCATTCTTCCTTTAGGAGATCTAGTATGCCTCTAGGTCTTCGCCCATATAGCAACTCGAATGGTGAAAACCCCATGGAAGCCTGAGGGACCTCGCTAATGGCGAACAGTAGGGCTGGTAACAAGGAATCCCAGTGCCGGGGGTCCTCTTGGACAAACTTATGGAGCATGGACTTCAAGGTACCATTGAACCGTTCTACGAGGCCATCCGTTTGAGGATGGTATACAGAAGTCCTGATGGTCCTAATCTTCATTAGGCGGCACAGCTCCCCTATCAGCTTAGACGAGACGTTGGTGCCCTGGTCGGTCAATATCTCCTTAGGAATCCCTACCCTGGCAAATACTTTCATCAGTTCCATGGCAATATTTGGGGCTTTTGCTACTCGTAATGGTATGGCTTCCGGATACCTGGTAGCATAGTCCACGATGACTAGGATAAAACGGTTTCCTGCTTGGCTTGGTTTGAGCGGTCCTATCAGATCCATGCCAATTTGTTCGAATGGCTCACCTACCACTGGCATAGGAATGAGAGGTGCTTGGGATATTCCCGCCGGCTTTGTCTGTTGGCACTCCGGGCAGGAGGTACAGAAGTCCCTTACTCCTCTGTAAATCCCTGGCCAGTAAAACCATTGACTAATCCATTGGAGGGTCTTTTCCTGGCCCAGGTGTCTGGCCCACGGGATGTCATGGGTCAGATGTAGGATCTCTCGGTGGAATCGTTGTGGCACCAAGAGCTCATAGAGGATTTCTTGCATATGTGGATCACACACTGCTCAGTACAAACAGTCCTGGTGGATCTCGAATCGGGGTCCTTGGGTCTTTGGCGGGTCATCCCCCGACTCCAAGTTGGGGCTAGTGGCTTGTTCCCATGCATACATCAGCGTCAGGTCTTCCCGTTGTTCTCGGACGAACTCCTTATCCTCCTTCAACTGCCCCTCAGCCGTTTCCAGAGGGGGGCCTATGTCTGTCTCTGACGTGGCTGGTCCCACCAAGGGAGCTGCCTTCTTCCCAGCCAGCCCCGCCTCCGTGAGGCTCTCTGTTCATCCTACTCGTGAAGTGTTTGTCTCTGGAGCCTGTGTCGGGTGAGGGTCATACTCTTGCAAAAGTTCGCCAAATTCTGGCCAGTCCCGTCCCAACACCACTGGATATGTTAGCCCGGGTACCACTCCCACCCAGATGTTCTCTGTCCAGCCCCCCACCATAAGGTGTATTCTCATGGTTGCATATGGACGTACATCCCCATGTATGCATTGCAGCTGTATTACTGGCCCTGGCTCCCTCAGGCCCGACACTAACCCCTCTCGAACGAGGGTCTGGCTGCAACCCGAGTCAAGAAGGGCCCAGTTATTAGTCCGCCCAATCTGTACCGGGACCACGAGTTTCAGTGGGGTGTGCTGTCTGGCACAGTGGCCGATTGTGCATACTTGCCCATAGCCACACTCCATATAAGGGCAGTCTTTCTGGTAGTGGCCTTCCTCGCCACACTCCCAACACCGGTTCTGGTCATTCTCCCCTTGGGCCCCACCAAATGGTACCTCCAGAGTGGGCTGTTGTCCCGATCTAGTACTTGGTGGGGGTCTTCGAAGTGTCCCCACCGATTTGGGCCGAGTCAGCTCAGGAAAGGGTGCCGGAGTTCTAGGGGAGCCCCCAGCTATGGCCTTGACCTGGGCTTTTAACACTCCCATCCTCTCCTTTGCGGGAGCCACCTGCTTTCAGCAGCCTTTGACCCAGTTTTTCTGCTGCTAGGTAGTCTTCAACTAAGATAACAGCCTCCATTAGTGATTTCGGGCGGTGCCGCTGTACCCATTCTCGGCTTCTGTCCGGTAACACTTGCATAAATTGTTCGAGGGCAATACATTCTGCAACCTCTGTCCCAGACTTCTGTTCCGGCTCTAACCACCGCCAACAGTCCTCTTTAATACACTGGGCCACCGCTCTTGGGCGTGCCCCGGGGGGATACCGTGCTCCCCGTAGACCTTGACGGTAGGTCTCGGGGTCTGTCCCGGTTTGATCAAGTATTACCTCTTTCACTCTGGCGTAAACTAGGGCATCCTGGGGATCCAAGTTGCGATATGCTGTTTGCGCCAGTCCTGTCAGGTAAGGAGCCAAAATGGTAGCCCAATATTCTGGCGCCCATTTCACAGCGGTTGCGACCTGTTCAAAAGTCACTAGGAAAGCCTCGGGGTCGTCCCCTGGACCCATCTTCGTCAGCCGGATGGGTAAGTTGCTGGCTCTGCCTCCGGCGTCCGTGATGCCAAAGGGGGGATTGGGTTGACCGAGGCTTTCAGTGCAGCCCCCATCTGTTGTGCCAGCCTCTCTTGGTGACTTTGTTGTTGAGTAGCCAGCTCCCTCATAAATTGTTGTAGCTGCTCCTGCTGCTTGGCAGCCTGGGTTTGCTGTTGTGACACCATCTGTTGGAGTAACTGTGCGTACTGTTGTTGGCTCTCTAACAGCCATTTCAAAACCTTCTCACTCTCCATTGCATGTTTGGAGCCCTAGGTTGGGTAGACTCTGTCTCTTCACTGAGCCTCCCCTCCTCTCTCTCTGTGGTTCTCTCAGGATGGGGTCGTTGCCCGCATTCTCCACCACTGTGTCACGGGGTTCTAATGCCCCTGGACTGCCCCCAGGACAGGGCAGTGTGGCCTGGCAGTCACAGTCCACAAGCAAGCAGTCTCTGTCTATCCCCCGAGCCGGGCAGCATGGCCTAGTAGCCACAGTACATTAATAAGCAGTCTCTATATATCCCGAGTGGGGTAGCACGGACTAGTAGCCACAGTACATTAATAAGCAGTCTCTATAAATCCCCAGAAGGGGCAGTACAGCCTGGTAGCCACAGTACATCACTAAGCAGTCTCTATATGGCCCTAGGGTAGGGCAGCATGGCCTAGCAGCCACAGTCCACAAACTAGCAGTCTCTCTGCAGCCCTCAGGGCGGGCCAGTGTGGCCTAACAGCCACAGTCCAAACACAACAAGTCTTTCTGAAGCCCTCAGGGCAGGGCAGCGTGGCCTAACTGCCACAGTCCAAACACAACAACAAGTCCCTCTGCAGGGGTGTGGGACCCCAGGTAGGGGGGCTCAGGCCCTCCCGCTCCTCTGAGCCTCAGCCCAGGGCCCTAGGGTTGTAGGGGTATGTCACCCAATCAGCGGGGATACAGGCTGAAACACGCTGATTTGGCACCCCTCTCCCCGGTTTCCCCTATCAGGGCCCCTGGGCTGCTTCCTACCTGGGGGTCGGTTGGGAAGCCCCGCTCTGCATCAAGGTGTAGCTTCTCCTGGGTCACAATCCTCTGGTGTACCACTTCCCTCAGATTGCGCAGTCTCCTCGGGCCTATCCTCGGAGGTCAGCATCCGCTGGCTCAGCTGGTAAAGTCCTGGGGCAGGAGCCTTCTGGAGACGTCCTTCCCCTTCACTAGCCAGCCCAGACTGAGCTGAGCTGCAGCCTTTTATCCACCCACAGGCGCTGGAGCATGCCTGGTAGGGCTCTAGGGGCGGGGCTTCTCCCTTATATATCCCAGCAAGGGCAGTGCTGGTGTGGGGCATGGCTGCCCTCTCACAGTCCCCATGTGGCCTGACTCCTCCTTCCCCTACTGCTTATTGATAGCAAAAAAGTATGATGGCTAAGGATACAGTTATGTCATTCTGGTTCATCACAACCTGGCCCCATTGAACTTTACTCATTAAATGGCCTCAGCTGCCACAGATTGTCACCTGTCATTAGGTCACTTTGATCAGCTGCTCCACATTCACTGCTCAGGGGTCCCTTTAACCCAATTTGGTTTCATGGAGAGCTAAGTCAAAGTGAACTAAAGACCTGTTAAAGCCTGACAGTCCACAAAGTAGCCATGAGCAGTGTGAAATATCCTATTTTTTATCATGACTGTGCTGTAAATTATGCACAGTTACATCGGGGTTAAATTGTAACAATTATCATCATGGTGGCTATAGGCAGGCCACCTCCACAGTCCTTAGCTCTGCTCATTGAGACTGCACACCACCCGTCTTTGGTTGTGCAAAATTGGCGCCACAATGAGTCCTCACTCACCAGATGCTGCCTGTGAGCCAGCTGCACCTACCAGGCCTGGCCCCTCTTGGGTCCTATGGGCAGTCACCCCCGCATTGCAGAACAGGAGGCACAACTGGAGCTGGGGGCATCAGCAGCTCAGCTTCTTCCCCTCACTCACCAGCACTGTGCTGCATGTGGGCGGATGGGCACAAAGCAGCAGAGGCAATAGCTCCAGGTGAGAGGAGGCAAAAGACACCATCACCTGCCAGAGGCAACAGGCACTGGGACCCGTTGCTCCTATGCTCTCTACACAGGCATCATGGCAACAGCCTCTGCTTGCTCACACATGGGCTGGTTTTGGGAACAGACACTACCCCCTTTTGCCATTGTCTGCCACCACCTCTGGTATCAGAGACAGGGACCATATTAACTTCCCAGAATTTACCCAAAGAGTCATCTGCTACCAATGAAAGATTTTTTTTTTCTTCTAAGGCCTTTCAAATCTAGCTCAAACAGTGAAAGAATGCTGAGGTTGGCAACACACTGGAAAGTCTTGCTAAGCCCGTGAATCTCCAGGTTGGAGCATGCTCAGTAGTTTTGTGGGGATGATGTTACACAGGTTGTGTCACCACAGACCATAAGACTTCTGAGGGTGCTGGTGCCTGCTCAGTACAAATGAAATTTTCAGGAACTTGAGCTGACTGTTTTCAACTGATACATGCAACCAGAGATTTTTCAAAGGCTCTTAAATTTGGCCAAATGGGGCATTTATTTCACAAGAATAATAAACAATGCATTCCTGACAGAAAGACCACTCTTTGACTAAATTTCAAGCCCCTGCTGCAAGCATGGAAATGCTAGACATGCTCAAAGAAACAATTAAAAGAATTATTTAACATGGGCCAAAAAATACTGTAATCTAGTGTTTGCAAATCACTGAACCACTGTTGACCATGCTTTTTTAAAAAAATAAAGTCAACCTGAGGCAGAAAACTGGCATGGAACATTTCATCCAGAACAGTTTGGGTATGTCCACACAAGGCTTTTATTTTGAAACAACACTGGTTGTTTCAAAATAAAAACCCATATGGCTATATGATGTTTTCTTGTTTCGAAACAAGAGCCATCATTTTGAAATGGCTTAAACTGCTTCTGTTTCGAAATGATGGTTATTCTGAAATGACTCGTTTTGAAATAATGCCGTTGGGACATGCTATTTTGAAACGACGGTTATTTCGAAATGAGTCATTTCAAAATAACCATTGTTTGAACATTATTTCAAAACAAGCATTGTTTCGAAATAACTGTCCTGACCTTCTTCCCAGGGTGCACAGCACACAAGGGAAACAGGAAGTCCCTTCCCGCGTGTGCCTGCCAGTGTGCCCAGAGCCCTGTGCAGGCATGGCAGCGCGTGCCACCAGTGCCCCAGGAGGGTGACGCTGTGCCCCCATCTGGACTGCTGAGGAGGTCCAGTGCCTCCTCAGCATCTGGAGGAGGGAGAACATCCTGTCCCGGTTCCGGGCTAGCCACCAGAACCGGGACATATACGCGGACATAGCTGTGCCGCTGTCCACTAAGGGCCATGAGCACACCACTGAGCAGGTGCGCTTGAAAATAAAGGCCCTCAGGCAGGACCATGCCAAGACCAGGGAGGCACAGGAGCTCCAGGGGGCAGGTAGCAGTGCTACCTGCCCCTTCTATGATGATCTCCATGCCTTCCTGGGGCCAGAGCCCAGTGGCCTGCCTGTCGAGGCTGTAGACACCGGCCGGCACCACAGCTCCTCCTCCGGCCCTGAGGCAGTGGACACGGGGTCTGAAGTCGACGTTGGACAGACCCCTGCTGCAATGCCACCAGCAGCAGAGGCCACACCAGGGACCCCCGAGCTGTTCCCTGTCCCAGAGGCAGAGAGCAGCGCGGAGGAGCAGGGGCCTGAGACTATCCCAGCCCCTGCGGAGTCCAACACAGACACAGGGACATTGCACTGGACCTCTGGAGCCCTTGCGGGTGAGTCTTCCTCTCCTGCAAAGGCACATAGTGCTGGGCCTGTCCAGGTCATGGGCAGTGAGAGAATACAGGGCCAGGCTCTGGAGCAGGTAGGGCATAGGGCTGGCAGGTGCAGAGGCCCTCCTATGGCCACAGGTACCTGAGAGACAGGTGGCACCAGGGTCACAGGCCCCTGTGTGCCTCGGGGTGGTTAACGATGCAGCCGCATCTTGGGAGGGGTGGAGAGCATGCAGGCCTCACCACTGGAAAGTGGCCTTGGGAGACTCCCTAGAGCAAGGCATGGGTGAGTCCAGCTCACCATTGTGGGCACCACTAGCATATGTGCCTCCAGAGTATGGTTACCAGATGTCAGGCAAACAGAGAACATGATCCCCTTTTTACCTTCCTGTTCTGTTTATCGTCACTTTCTCTGTCTGGCGGGCATTTTATAATACAGGATTTTGTCAGGCTTTTTACTATTGGGGTTGAAGTATCCTGGAATGCCATAGAATACTTATTTGTACAGGAAAGTGTTCCAGGGCCCCCTAAACACCAAAGAATATCACATCCATACTACATTTTCTCCCATGTGTCCTCCAATGTCCTCCTTTTCGTACTTCCCTGGCCTCCTTTTGAGGTTTTGGGATCTGGTAGCCCTACCCCAGAGCAATGTCCCACAGGATCCTGAGTCCTGCTGACAGTCAGGGCAGAGGTGTGGGTCGTAGACAGGCTGCATGCGGACAAGGCCAGCAGGCAGCAGAGGCCAACTATGTTTTCTGCTGCCCTCCAGCAGGTCGCCCAGCCACCTGCCATGCCGCACCACCTGCCCAACATGTCAGCCCGAGACCACCACAGAGGAGGAGGAGGAGGGCCCCCTGGACATGCAGAGAGATCCTTGAGAGCCTGGAGGAGCTGGGGCAGTGGACTGAGGCGTCCACCCAGGCCTGGTGCCAGGACCAAGCCAGGCACCAAGACTCTGCCCTCCGCCTGCTGCAGCAGGTGGCAGCTGCAGATGACTGGGTGGTCGCTGCCCTGGAGTGCCAGGCGCAGGCCAGCAAGTGGCAGGTGCAGGCCTTCGAGCGCCTCTGCGACCACCTGCCCACCGTGGTTGAAGCCATTGCAAGCAGCCTCCACCAGCTGGTGGAACAGATGGCCCCTCCAGCAGCTGCAGGGGGTCCGCCACCTGGCCTTCCCCGGAGGCAACCCCGGACCCAGGGGGGCCACGGGCAGGGGTGGGGAACACCACCACCCCTGGACCCCCCCACAGGCCCTACCTAAGTTCTCCCCTGCCACCCAGACTCCCCCACCCCCTCCCCCTAGTCTCCCCCTTCCAAGTTGCTGGTCCTCCCCCAAGACCACCCCCACATTGCTCCATCCTGTAACCCTCCCCAGCCCTTCCTTGCCCCAACCCCTGTTACGTTAAATAAATAGTTTGAAATGTATTCTTGGTTGTGTGTGGTTTTATTGGGGGTAGTTCACAGTGCGGGTGGATGGGTGGGGGCTGGCTGTGGGTGAACGGGGGAGAGGGTGGTGTGGGGCAGGGCAGGCCTGGCCCTCAGAGTTCCTCCTGGGCAAAGGTGTTCATGAGTGAGTCCCGTACTGTCACAGCTCTCTGGGACGGCTGCTTCTGTGCAGGCATAGGTGTGGGTTCCTCATAGTTCCTGCCGAGGAGTTGTGCCTCAGCTTCCCAGGCAGCTGCAATGGGCTCACTCCGCTTCTCACAGAAGTTGTGCAGGGCCACGCACACACTGATGACCTGTGGCATTGTCCTCTCCACAAGGTGGAGGCATGTAAGGAGGCACCTCCAGTGTGCCTTGAGATGGCCAAATGCCTGCTTGACCACCTGGAGGCAGCTGCTCAGCTGGCAGTTGAAAATCTGCCTTTGGGGATCGTGGGGCCCTGCATACGGCCGCATGAGCCATTGGCACAGGGGATAAGCCGCGTCTGCCACAATGAGGACGGGTACCTCTACTCCCCCAACATTGATGTTATGAGGGGGGAAGAAGGTGCCCGCCTCCATGTCCTGGTACAGGGCAGAGTCACAGAGGACCCCGGCATCATGGGCCCTCCCTGGCCATCCTACGTAACAGTTTTGGAAAAGGCCCTGGTGGTCCAGAAGGGCTTGCAGGATGATAGAATGGTACCCCTTGCAGTTTCTGTACTTCGCGGCTCTGTGCTCCGGGGCTCACACGGGGATGTGCGTGGCATCCAGGATCCCCACACAATTGGGAAAGCCCGGTGTCGCCATGCCAGTAATGGTGTGCTGCAGCTCCCCTTGGGTGACCAGGTGTCACAGCAGGATCCGGTTGATGGCCCTGATGACCTCCAACAGAATGTTGCCAGTGGTGGACCTCCCAGTGCCAAACAGGTGCGCCACAGACCTGTGCGACTCCGGAGTGGCCACCTTCTACAGGGCAATGGCCACTCTTTTGTCCACAGGGATGGCAGGCCTCATGGTGGTGTCCCTTTGGCACAGCAGTGGGGCAAGTTCTGTGACCAGGAGGTTGAAGCTGGCCCTGCTCATGTGGAAATTCCTCCGCCACTGGTCATCCCCCCAGGTTCGTAGCACTACCCGCTCCCACCTGTCTGGGCTGGTCTCCCAGGACCAGACCTGGCGAGACACAGGCGGGGGCAGGGAAAGTAGCTCTGCTCTGCAGCCCAGCTGGATGACAGCCTCGGGCACAGGCTGGGCACCATCAGGGTCTGCAAGCAGAGTGTCCCACATCAGCAGGACACTCTGCAGGTGGGCAGTGGGTCTGTTTGTTGCACAGCACTGGCTAAGCAGCTGGGTAGCGTCCATGTCTGTTGCTTGCAGAGTCCTGCTAGCCAGAATGGACAGGGAAGTGAGATCAGGGCCAGCTTTTATAGGATTGGCTGGCAACACAGCTGCCAACATGGCCCAGGGAGGTGGCCATGTTGCCAAACCTCTCATGGTGCCCTTCCCCTAAAGCGAAATAGCAAGTCCACTGTTTGGACATGCTGTTTTGATTCCTGCTTTTCCCTTATTTCGATTTGGTTTTTCATTATTTCGAATTAAGTTGTTTTGAAATAAGGGCTTTATTTCGAAAGGACGCCCTGCTTGTGGACATAGACTTTAACATTGGCAGTGTTCTAAGCAACTAAAAAGATGGTCTTATAGTTGGATGCTCCAGGGAACCTTAATTTACAGGGGTCCATGATTAACGTGTGCTGCATATAATTATAATGTTTGTCTATATCATACACCTTGATATTCAAGCCCTGCTATTATCCCTTTCTTAAGGCTTCATCCAACTGTAAAAAACACTACTAATGTAAACTTCTATTTTAAAGTAAAATATTTATGGTTGTTAATTTAAATTAGAAAAAGTCACAACAGGAAGAGAAGGAGAGGGGCACATTCTTCTGCTTCCACTCTATTCACTCTTTCTGGGTCCTAAAAGCATGGAGGGTTTAGACAGTCTCTGAAAACTACTTTGGACACCTTTAGTACCCTACAGCTTAGCTTAAAATGTCTATTTTATATGCTGCATATCACTCATCACTAAGTGTCCAAGCAGTGATGTATTAGGATGAACCCAGATGGTACAAGCCAAAATTACCCACACTGCTACAACATGAATGGTATTAAATGGTATTTTTTTCTGCTGTTGCAAGCGCTTTGTAAAATAGGATTAAAGTTTGAAGTGTCTTGAACAAACTGGAGGACCAGTCTGAAGTAAATAAGATTCAATTTAATAAGGACAAATGCAAAGTTTTCCATCTAGGGAAGAACAATGATCTGTACACATACAAAATGGAAAATGACTTCTAGGAAGAATTACTGCAGGAAGGGATCTGGGGATTTTAGTGGATCTCATAACAAATATTAATCAACAGTGTAACTTTGTCACAAAAGAAGTGAACATCACTTTTGGATGCATTAGTAAGACCAAAAAATAATTCTTCTTGGGTACTCCATGCTGATAAGGCCTCAAATGGAGTACTACGTCCAATTCTAGACCACACATTTCCATAAAGATGTGCATAAGTCAAAGCAAGTACAGAAAGCAACCAAAGGATCAAAGGCCTAGAAAACATGACCAATGAAGCAGACCGAAAAAGTTGAGTTTCTTTACTGTGGAGAAGAGAAGACTGAGGGGAGACACAATAATAGTTTTCAAGTACATAAAAGGTTGTTACAAGAAAGTGAGGTAAATATTGTTCTCTTTATCCTCTGAGGAAAGAACAAGAAGCCACAAGCTTAAACTGCAGCAAGAACAGTTTAGTTTTGACATTAGGAAAATCTTCCTACCTCTCAGTGCAGTTAAATCACTGGAACAAATTGCCTAAGGAGAGCATGGAATCCCCATCACTGAAGGTTAAGATCAGATTAAAGAAACACCTGTAAGGATTGCTTGCTATTACATACTCACCTGGAGCATAGTGGACTGAACTAGATGATCTCTTGATGTTCCTTCCAGCCCTGCACTCTTATGATTATAGTATTCATCATATCTGAGTGACAAATCCTTCCTATGAGCTTTTGTGGAAGAAAATCCCACTTCGCCAGATTCTTTGAAGATGGGGGGACTTACAGAATGGAATAATCTAGTCCAGCAAAAAAAAAAAAAAAAAAAAAAAATTAGTCTTTAAGTGGCACAGGACTCCTTGTTTGTTTGTTTGTTTTTTCCCCTGGACTAAACTAACACGGCTGCCCCTTTGGCACTTGGCACAATCCTTCCGAGCCCCTGGCTACAACTGGAGCCTATGGATTCCTCTAGGCACCCTACACAGTAATATGCTTCTAACTATTTTTTTAGGGTAAAGTTGAAGAAGGTTCATTCAGGATGCTCAAACGCTTTTCAGTGTCTAGTCAGAACACTCAAAGTGGTGCTTTTGTAAATGAGGCAGACTGGCTCATAAAATTATCAAAAGTACCTAAAATTAATTAGGGGCCTAAGTCTCCTTGAAAGTTAATGGGATTGGACTGCTGACTCATTAAGGCCTTTCAATTATTTTACTCATTAGGTGATCTCTTTGCTGATGATAATCAGTATTAGCTATATGCAAATACACTTCAGCAGCTAGAACTCCCTAGGTGCATCAGTTATGATATCTGTATCTCATTTCAAAACGGAGGCCAGACTGCAGGAAATACAGTCCCCTCTGACTTTCTCTTTCCCCCACGCCACTTACTGAGATTATTAACATATTCAGAGTATCTGAAAGGGAACTGTCTCTTCTTATGCCATCGACTTGTGCTGCTGTCAGGCGAGGAAGCAGATTGTGATTGAAATGGTTACTGTCTAGACCAGTGGTCGTCAAAGTTCAGGTCGCAACCCAGTAGTGGATAAGACCCACATGTATTGGGTCAATGGCAGGGGAGATGTGGGGGAAGAGGGGAGGGAGGTGACTGCTTCTTGCTGATCTGCAGCCTGTTGTAACATAGTATCAGCCTTCATTAGAGAGCTTTGAGACAAACGCAAGTCATTAGGATTAACAGTGAGGTGCTAATTGTCGTTCAAACGATCTCTATGCCTCCTCTCTGAGTCAGTATCTCTTTCATTCTCATGAAATGGACTGAGGTCACTGGCAAACAACCTTTGTGTTTATCATCAGTAGACCCAATGAAGAAAAGAAAATGTTTTGAATACCCACTTCTTCCACCATTTCTGGGATCTGGGTATTGCAGTTATTTTTGCCAATTAGGTCTTGCCTCTTTTTCCAGTGGGTTGAGAATTCCCCTGCTTGCAACAAAAGTTATAACTTATAGATTTTAATAAAAACTCTTTCCAGAGATTTTCTGACTGATAATTAAAAAGAGAAGAGAAAAGCAAACTGTTCTAGTAGGAGCCTGTGTTAGAAAGTATGGTATTTTGTCTACAATTAGAAAGCCTAAGTAACTGAATAAAGTCCAACTCAGGGATGGATCAGCTGGAAGGAGAGAGAAGTTTAACCTGTACACAGACCTGGCCTTGCAGGAGGATGACTTTGCCTTACTGGGGAACAAGGTAGAGAGGTCTGTAGTCCTAGGAAACTATTGTGCCCCACAGCAGAGTGAAACTGTGTAGCAACACAGGTTATAACAAGGTCTCAATCTGAAGGGGAGTGGATAGCCCCATTGTGTGGCTGCCTAATGCACACTGACAGTGACAGTAATCATGAGACCAAGCAGAGAGGGCTGGCATCCCTTCAATCACAATATTGTTGACAATTGTGCATTCATTGAAACTCATGCAGACTCAGGGAGCAGAAGAAGAACAGAGGTGACAGTGGAACCCGGAGGGGCTGCTTCAGTTCCTGGGATTTGGCAGTGGAGAAGGGAGCAGGACCTGGAGGGACTTGGACAGGCTCAGCTACAGACAGGATCTTCCAGGACCTTTCTTTCCAGCTTGGCATTGGCTCTCTTCTCCTTCCCCTGTCTCAGCACTTCCATCTCATTTCTCCACCCAGTCACCTCCCACCCCCAATTTGCAGAGAGCTCACACACACACACACACACACACACACACACACACACACACACACAC
>ML682229.1:36273-47098 GCA_007922195.1 Podocnemis expansa
ACACACACACACACACACACACACACACACACACACACACACACACAACAGCCTACTGCATGCAATTTTAGAAACTTGACATACTTCCTGATTTGAGACAGGAGTATGGCACATGGGATCACTCTCTGCATGTTTCATGTAGGTGATCTCAAATCAGATGTGCAGATCTCAGAGATGCAGTAGAAGCCTCAAGAGAAAGGATGAAAGCCATGAGGGATTCCCCCCCACACACACACACACCCCGCAGCCATGGTCACTGTTCAATTTTCTGGTGGCGGCCACTTTTTTTTCAGTGGAGGGTCACTGCATGGCAGAGGGGTCCAGAGCTGGGTCCCAAGGAAAAAATTTGGACATCCACTGGTTTAGAGAGTCTTCATCTGATCTGCGGAACTCACTCCAGAACCAATTCTTCCTAGGGGGCTTGATCAACCTCTCCCCCCCCCTTTTTTTTTTTAATCCAGTTGCTCTTTCTATCTTAGGATGGTGTGTTTTACTTGGTCAGCCTCATGTCTCTGCATTATGGAAAAAGGGAATGGTCTTTAAGTTTAGAGTACAGGATTGGGCTACAGGAGATCTGGATCTGATGGCTGGTTCTTCTCACACTCTTCTTGCATGACCAAGTTAATGAACCTCCCTGGATTTCAGTTTTTCCTGCTGTGAACACTACCAGCCTCACATAGGTATTGAAATTCAATGCATTAAAGCACATTAAAATTCTTGGATGAAAAGTGCTACAACACAGTAAATTATTATGTATCATGAGTACAGTATGGCTAAAACCCCATTTTTTCCTTCCTCCATACTGGCAAGACCAAACTGTATTACAACTACTGTGTCATATCATGTATGACTGGGAGCTGATATATTTGCTAGGTAGAGAGGTGACAATGGACTCATTTTGTGAAACCTTCCACAGTTACACTAACATCAGTACAGTTCCACCCATGATGGTAACAGAAGCAAAGCTAATGCTGGTGTTTTTATGATGTTGTTATTTAACCCTGCTCAAAGCACGTCTAGGAGACATTGAGGTAAAATGCCAGTGAATAATATTGCCTTCATTACATAGGTTCTCCCAGTCCTCACTAGTGAAGATTCATCAGCACTATTTCAATGCTGGGAGATATTCCCAAAAATGTCTTGAGTAGACAAGTCCTTTGACATAATTACCTGTATCTTGTGAAAAAGTCCCTCTTCATATGTTCCTTTTCAATTTTTCATACTCTCTGTCAGTTATTTCCCAGAATTATTCTGCAGAAGCGTGAGAGGCAGGAGTGTCTACGTGTGTGTGTGAGAGAGAAAGAGACAGTTCAAGTATTCTGGTTAGTTCCCTTATAACTGGTAGATTGTCATCCACAGCTTTTGTCTGAACAGAGGTGGGTTTCTCAGATGTCATCTCTGTTCTGTTTAAAGCAACTGTGTATGCAGAGGAAAATTTTATTCCTCTGACAAACAACCATTAAAAAACCAATAAATTGTTTAGTACACAGACTACAACAATTCCAACTCACAGCTGGGTAGCAAAAAAATAAAATAAAATAAAATAGTGTCAAGGATGTGGGTACCCAGCAGTCCACAGAGGTCTTTCTGCTGGTCTGCAGAGGGCTGGCTAATCACATAATGCTGGTTCTTCCACATATTCACCTGTGAACTTGCATTAAGTTAGCTAAAAATGAACTAAATACCATCCTGCTATTACATTTTCTTGTAAGCAATTCTTACAATTGCTGCAAAAGTGAGATGTGATTGCAGATAGAGAAGGAAAAGGTGGTCAATGCTATTGGAAATGGGAGGAGGTTGTCATCTGTGACACAATCCCTCATTTAATATGAAAACATTTGACAGCAGCCAGGTCCAACAGACTATTTAAATCAAACTGGAATCTTGATCTGGTTTCTATTTTAAGGAGTAAAGATTTGATAATAAAAAAGTTGCAAGAATATACAAATAGCATCACTGCAAAGAGAATTTATGTATCAGGTTTTTGGTGGCATAAAACTGTGAAATTCATTTAATTTTGCAGTCAAGAAACAAGAAATATTTTATTGCAAGTATTTTATCATCCACTGGCTGATGTCTGTGATAATTTGAGCAACAACACAGCAGCATAGGTACAATAGGTTATTGTAAAAGGAAAAGTCAGTGTGATACAACAACTCGGATCAAGTACTTTGGCATAGGAACCAAACTAGTTGTTTCTGGTAAGTATTTTTATTCTTCATTGTTTTTCCTTTGGTAAGTAGAATCAAAGGACAAAAAAAATTGTACTGAATAAATCAATATTAGAAAAGGAATTTGCGCATAAAGGAAGTATTGCTCTTGACCACTATTCAGAATTCCCAAGGATACCAATGGATTGATTGAGGGTACTGCTGTACGGTCCTAATAAATAAAATGAATACAAGAATAAATACCTGGAATATTTAATAAAGAGCTGTTTAGTATCAGGAAAGAGGAAAACGGAGAGCTTTAAATACTTGGTCAAGCACATCTATCATGAGACTTCAATGAACAAGTCCAAATGCCAGCAAAAGTTAAATTTACAAGTTTCAATTTAACTGCTGTGAAATTATTAAAAAGTTTGTTGTAGTTAGGCATATAGTAGATTATGATGATTAATGATGGAATATTGCTTGAGGTGAAAACACTCTTTAGGTTCTATGTAAGTGGTTTTACTGAAAGTATTTTTTCCCTTTTGTGTACGATATTCTTTAGTATTAAAGTCGCAGATATAGTACAATCACTATAAGAGTGAGCTAATAGTATAGAGTTCATATAAAATATTAATAGCACATTGCCTAGGCCTAGGAAATGTGTTGTGTTTTCTAATCAATAATTAAGAGCAAGTTAAAATGTAAAGTGAAACACAGATGTTATGATTTGTCAAGTCATACGGGGGAGCCAGAAACAAAGTCAAGCCTCTGGAAACCCAGTTTAGTAATGTAACTGTAAACCATGCTTCCAAATGGGCGCATTTGAGATCATAGACCTAAATCCTTCTCATTCACTGAAATCAGTGGAACAGCTTGATGATGGGGAATTCACCTCAATCAATTAGGCATGCAGTGACGCATGTTAAAGAGCAGGAAGAAAAAATTGGTAGAAGAAAGACAAAAGAACTCAAAAAAAGGCATTAAACTTGGTCTTATACTTTCACAATAAACTGTCCTATAGTAAGTCTTGTTTAGATTGAGAACTTGGTATTCAAAATTTGAACGTCAGAATATTAGTTCAATGCAATTCACGCCTTAATAATTCATTAGTTTTTGTAGAGGATTATAATGGTGTGGGTCCAACATCAAGTACTTTGGCACAGGTACCAAACTGGTGGTTTCAAGTAAGTTTCTAAAGTTTTTTCTAAGCATGTATTTACTCTCAGCATTTTACTTTGCTTATTATCCAGAACTAAATCAATGTATTCATAAGAATGTAGGGTGAAATCCTGATTCCACTTAAGCCAATGGCAAAATTCCAACTGACTCTTGTGGGGCCAGCATTTCACCCATACTAGTTTCTCTAATTCTGAAAGAATCAGTTATACTTGAATCACAAGAGTGAGAAGAGTTTGGATATCTTCTTTAGCATTGTAACTTTTGACATAATGATGCAATAATATTTGGAACTGGAACCAAGCTCTTTCTTAGTAGTAGGTCTGAAATGTAGAACCAATATTTTTTAGACAATACAGTGTATTTGGCACTCAATTCTATGATGTGTTGAGCTTCTTCAATGCTCATTAATTTATATGAGAGTTGAGGATGCTCAGCAGTTGCAGGATCTGGCCATTAGGTAGCATTGAGGAGTACATTTATAGTAAAAATTAGTTAATGCCATCGTATTGTCTTTCCTAATAAAGATGCCAGTTCAGGAAGGCACTTTATCATGTTTACATTCTTGTTCAGCAAAATAATTAAGCATGTCCTTAACTTTAAGGCAAAATCAAGGTCAAAATGCACAGAAATCTGCTTGATTCCATAAACTAATGGAGAATAAAGAAGTCTGCTTATTTTTTTACAATGGAGACCAGAGTAATCATTTCAATACAAAATGATAATTGAATCAATTCTCAATTTTATTTTATAGCTATTTTCAATAGTTCAAATGTTTTAATCCTGTTTGGATTTAAGAGGTCTTCACTGGATGCATAATTCTTGATATTATACAAATATTTCTGAAGAACAGTTTTGGGGTTTTTTTTTTTCTGTTGGGGAACATTCCTGATTACACCAAATGGCAGGAAATAGCCTCATGAATAAAGCCTATATTCTATCCTCAATCTGTTTTTTACTTTTGGGAGAGCCATTCTGTAATGATTGCAGTGTACAGGCTTAAATTTATATGCACAACCAGTGAACCATAATTTAAAAAGTAATTTGATCCTTTTCACAAAATATTTAACACTCTTAAACTAACCCATGTTATATAAAGGTGAGGATTTTTTCCAGTGGCATTTGCGTGTCTAGTGCCTATTGAAACTCAGTGATAGATGCCTAAATGTGACTTTGAAAAATCTCCCCCAACATTTTCACATTATTTTGTAAGTGCTCTCCTTATTTATTATTTTATTGTAATGTCTCAAAGCAATTTAAATAGAAAATCAGACTTCTTTTAAAGTAACTTACTGGTTCATCAGTAAAGATCTAGATCGGTATAGCTTTTTGCAAAGGATTTGCTCACTGTGATGGGATACTTCTGGTAGCTATGACTTCAAAGTATTTGGCTCTGGCACAAAGCTCATTGTAACAAGTAAGTAATTTGTTAATTACAGTAATGCAAAGATAAAGATGCTTACTGGGATCACATACAATCTTTTTATCACCCAGAAGGTCAACATCTATAAACCTGATTTTGTGAAGTACTGAGCGCTTACTGTGAGGTGCTGAACACTGTCAGTTCCTGTAGACTTCAATGGGAGTTAAAGGCTGTCAGCACCTTGTCGGATCTGACCCCAAACACCCACTTTTTAATCCAAAAGCAAACCTGCCATCTTTAGTGAAAAAATTAAAGTAGGTTTTCCTAGTTAAAGAATATTTCTAAAGATCAGTCTCTTAATATAAGTTTTCAGGGGATCTATCATTATAAGGATGCTGGACTTTGGTCCAGTTAGAAAACTTAACGCTACCTTTCATATCACTTAAATTCTTCAACTAATATTAATAAATATGCAGCAAATTAAAATATGAAATAAGTCCCAGCATCTTAGTAAAAAAAAAAAAAAAAAGAAAAACAAGAATCAATCTGTGTAGTGGTCAGCAAGTATTTCAGCTCAAGCAACAAGCAAGCATATTGGTACTCCTACCTTATGTTCTTCCTCATTTTTCTACCCCTACAGCTCTGTGCCCATGGCATTGTGCCTTGAGAGGCTCCCTCACTCATCCCGCACTTTATGGTCCTTGTACTCAGGACTTTCATAGTTAAATTTCTGCAACAAGACCTGCATAAGGGAAAGAATTTGTCCCTCAGGACTGTTATCATGAATGAAATACTTTGGCTTAAGGGGTAAACTGGTGGTTACAAATAGTCTTGATATTGTTTAACATTATGTACTTTGAACTTGAGTCTTCTTCACACTGCACTTGTGAAGCCATTCATGCCCATGACAAGTTAATGAGAAATTCAATGCTGATTAATAGTATTTTACACCAGCATTTTATACTCATTTTACATCAGTCACTACACAAACAGAGAAGAAAGGAAAATTGGATCCTAACTCTCTAATAATCATGATATACACATAAAATCAATAGAAGTATTTATTATAAACCTTAAATACAATCAACTTTACCTTAGTACATAATTGCACTCAACCAAAGGTAACTTTCTATCATGCTACCTTATTAAAGTAAATAGGCTATCATAAAGTCTCTTAAATAGACCATCAGAGGATCAGTATGTTGTGCTAAGTAACTATTTCATAGTAGTAAGAATGTAGACAGTTAACAATGTTTCTAAGTATTCTTACCTACACAGGATTCTGCATTCCTTGCACTGCAAAAACTCACAGATTTACTGGGTATTTTGACCGCGTAAGTAATGAAGAAGTGAGTCCATGATATATATATATATACAGCATGAGTAGTCCCATTTGCTACAGCATGAAGATCCTATGATTGCCCACTTGATTTATTAGTGTAATAAAATTATAGAATACAATAAACATTTTAGTAGCAAAAAATCCTCTCAAAGATATCTATAAAATATTGGCTAAATAAGGTCCCCTGAAGAAAAAATAGTCATTGAGAAATTCAGGCTTCCTAACAAGTACTTCCACTCAGAAATTATCATTTTTATTTGGAAACTAAGAGTCTGATCTTTCTAAAGTGTCTTATTGAAACCACACTGACACCAATAGAAAGAATACCAATGACCTGAATAGGTTTTCAGACAAATTCTAAAGTGAAGCCAGAAAATTGAATAGGATTTCACCCATGCACCTGCACATCCACTTCTGCAAACATACTTATTGCCTTATATGTACAAAATTCAGAATTTATATTGGATAAATACTCACATACCCACGCACATATACAAAAGTCTCCAATCTGTAGACTTGCTGCAAAAGTCAGCATCTCAATATGATTAGATTTTTTAAAAGTCATTGTCAGAACATATAGGAGAAATGATAGAAATAATTAGATTTTGCAAAGCACAACATCACTGAAAAGGAGCTATGTAAAGCTTGTTAATATGTACAAAACTTGAGTGAATAAATCATGTTGAAAAACTACTGTTCAGATCAGTCCTGTATTCTTGGGTGTTTTCACTAAACATGGAATGCAAGAATGAGACCTAAATATTAAACTAATAAATCATGATAAATGAGAATCCAGATTATGAAGAATAGAAAAATCAACCTTTTTGTCTTGATGACAATCTCCAAAATGAGGGAATATTTTTTTATGACAGGGTTGTTCCTGGTTAAGAAGTATTACATCTTGGTTGTTTTTGTTTGTGTCTAAATTCAAAGTATCTTAAATACTTTTTGACACAACTTTAAGTTATGACTTGCAGTTTGGATCAGTTCCAGATAGTGTCAGAAAACTCTAGAACAGTCAGACAGTGCAAAAGTAAACTGAAATCATTTTAGCAAAGCAACCTTTTTTACATCAGTGGGACTACTCACACTGTATAAAATTAAGCACACATACAAGACTTCACAGGATCAGGGCCTTAGTATTTATTAATCTATTTAGTCTCAGTTGACTAAAGACAACGGCTGACAATGTCATAGGAGCCTGAATTTTACAGGGTATTGCACACCTAAATCCCTTGCCACCTTTAAAAATGCCAACTCATATATTTTATGCAGTATTGGCCACCTATGTTAATTTGCCTCTAGTTTTTCAGCTGTAATTAAGTGTTATAACAAATAAAGACGACACTGGAAATATTTGCTTATCTGGGGACTTTCTACACCACTAAAATACCAACAACCTTACATTTCTTCTTTGTCATGCACATTTATAGTTTGAGAATCATTGCTTTTTTCTTGCAGTATAGACAAAAATTGCAGTTAGCTGGGTTGGGTAACGTTCTCTGACATGTATCCCACAGTGAAAAATGGGACAGAAATTAGTTGCAGTAAAACTTCTTTGGAAGCTGCTCGCTTCTTGTGATAAACTGTAAATAGAATATATTGCTTGTAAAATTATACCACTTATTGTCAGCAGCATGAAATAAGCAGATAGATAATGATTTTGTCAGGAAACTATTTTTTGGCCTGGTTGAGTGTTTATTATTTCATATACTTACATTCGTTGATGAAATTAGGATATTTTCATCCTTTCTAGTTCAAACTTTTCAAAAAATATCTTTGATCGCATTTTACACAACTCTCTAGCAGGTGATGATTTTTAAAAATTTCATAAAGTGCCAAAACATTGATTTTTTTTAAAATTATTTTGCTCAGCTCTATCGTTAGAGTGACAAAATTAATACTTAAAAAATCCAAGAAGTTTGGTGACACTTTTAAAGACTAACAAATGTATTTATCACATGAACTTTTGTGTGAGAAAATCCCACTTCCAGACACTTGAGGAAGGGGAACTAATTATGAATAGTATTCATTATTATTGTTGTTATTATTAATCATCAATCATAGCTAATTAATACTGAGACAGAATTATTTAAAAACAATTCAGGAGATCCAACGGAAGGTCAAAAATCCATATTTAGTAATGCTTCATAAGCAATATTTTCAGAAGCAGTTGACCAAAGTTGGAGTCCTAAACTCTTATTTGGGCATTTCTGTGGTTTGATTTTCAGAAGTCCTAATATTAGGCTTAACATTAACATTTCACTTGCCAAATAAATGAATAAAGCTAGTTCAGAATGATCCTCCTTGCTAATTTCTGAATTAATATTTGTCATTTGATGCTACATGTTACAGTAGTTCCTGTAATTTCCCAAAATAGCTTGCAGCAACAATTCTCTCAGAGCTGTACAGTTGGGTCTGCAATTGAACATAGGTCACTCTTTGTATTGATTTAACATAAATAATTGATGAAAAATATTTTCACTGTGGTTCAGTTTCTTGGTACTAACCAGGCTTAAAGATTACTTTTCTAACTCT
Organism: Podocnemis expansa; assembly: GCA_007922195.1. Lineage (NCBI taxonomy): Eukaryota > Metazoa > Chordata > Testudines > Podocnemididae > Podocnemis > Podocnemis expansa. The sequence goes on from ML682229.1 coordinate 44,846, forward strand.
CTTTTTAAAGGCACCGAGCAAGTTTCTTAAACAGCACGTCCAGTTAGTTTGGGGCAAATTTATCTCCTGTTGAAGTATTCTAGATATTTGTAAAGCAAGGCTTTCTTAAAAGTGTCTGGAACCTTTCTTGCTTTCCCATTTCAGTACATCTACACTGTAATAATAATACCATGGCACTAAGTTTCAGAGCCAGGGTCAATTGATTAGGGATTCATAGGACTTGGGTTGCAGAGCTGAAAACGTATTTGCTGCATTTTAGAGCCTGAGTTCCAGTTCATGCCTGAATATCTACACTGCAGCTTTCAGCTCCGCAGACCTAGCCCTGCTGGCCATAGTTAGGTGACCCAGGCGATCACTTGTGCATCCATCGAAGTGCATCCAGTGATAACTGAAGACATTTACATTAAAATGTTATCACTGGATTCCCGTGGAATATTCTAGAGAAAACTTGATACTAATGGCAATCTTAGGGCAAAAGCTAAGGATTGAATTGAATGTGGAGACTGAACCATCCTCTCTGAGCTCTACACGTTGTCCTTCACAGACAGAATTGAATTGGCTTGGTGGAATGCTGTGAAGAAGGCTCGCCTGTCTCTGCCTGAGCTGTACCTATCCTGTGCAGAAAGGAATTCAGTATACACTGATTTATAATCTGACAACTTTAAACAGCACTTGGTCATTTTAATGCCTTAGTCTGCATGTCCACTTCTAGCGTACTCCAAATATCCAGTGCAGTCTATTGGAGTTTGGTGGGAGGGAAGAATACAGGATCAAGCATTTGCCATTTTTTAAAGAAAAGCTATTTTGAGAACAAGTCTAGTATATGAACGTGATTCTATCAACTGCTGTTCCCCAATTGCCCATAAAAAAAAAATCTGAAGCTGTATGGACCCAGTCCTTAGTGTAGCTACTTTGATTTCCAGCACTTCAGGGTCTGGCTCATGAGTTTTTGTAAAGCACATGAACAAAGTGAGAGTAATTATATCAAAGTCTTTGGCTCTAGTACAAAGCTCATTGTCTCAGGTAAGTTCTATATTAACAAAGAGAAAAACATAAGTTGCTTTCTTGTGAATGGGATTGATGTCCCATATCAGAAGAGCAGCCACTGTCCCATCTAATGTAAAGGGAGAAGTCAAATAAGCAATACAAGGAGATCCCTGTTTACCAAAGAACAAAGGGATCAGGAGTAGAGGACCGTTGAGGGCATGGCATGACCATTGGTTTTTGTGACTAGTGACATCAAAAGGAGAAATTGCTTTTAAAGTCATATATAGTTAATAGGACTGATTTTGTTCTCACTAGTCATTCTTCATTTTAAGATGACTTCATTCCATTGATTTAAATGGAGTTACTCCACATTTATAGAAGAGTGAGAGCAGAATCAGGACCTACCTGAGTTCTTAGAGTTCTTGCTTAGTAGAACAGAGGAGTTAAAAGATGTGGATATAGAACCAACCTAACTGCTGTCAATTAGTTTGACATAGAAATAATGGTGCTATTCATATTGCATCCATTGAAGTGCATCCAGTGATAATTGAAGACATTTATATTAAAATAGCATAACTGGATTCTTGTGGAATAGTTTAAAAAAAAACTTGGTACTAATAGCAATCTGGGGTGAGATGCTATAGCTAGGTTAGGGGAAAGATTTCCTATTCCTGTCCTTCATGTCCTATACAAACTCTCTTTACTCAGGTTAATGCTAGTAACCAGGATTTAGTCTTTTGTGTCACAAGTATGTATTAGTCAGGAGATGTGAGAAGTTGGCAGTGAAATCCTGGTCCCATCAATGGGAATTTTGGCATTGACTTGAATGGAGCCACAATTTCACTCATGGTAGAAGATCTGGAAGAAAGGTTGTGCACGGGAACTGATATTTGTGAATATTCTGCTTGTGGTTTCAAATTAGTGTTGTAATTTTCTATTTATATATAATCAAATTAAATTCATATTAAAGCATAAATGTCATCTCATAGGATTGGAGGGGAGCAGCAATTAAAAGACTTGATAAGCATCCATTCAAATAAAAGTGCCAAAATTCTCAAGAACTTTAATAAATGTAGGATCAAGGCTGTAAATACCCTGTGACCCCAGGCTTGCAAGTTTCTGATCTGCCATCGACTTTCATAGAGCCTGTAACTCCTCAGTTGCTCATGATCAGACTCTGTCAATTCTTGACTATTTTAGTCATGCTGACTTGTGTAGGGGATTCCTTCCTTGACATACTAAAATACTGTTGTCATAAGGCAAGAA
>ML682230.1:0-13617 GCA_007922195.1 Podocnemis expansa
AAGTGGGATTTTCTCCCACGAAAGCTCATGCGAAAAATAAATCTCTTAGTATTAAAGTGCCACATGACTCCTTGGGTTTTTTGCTGGACTAGACTAACATGGCTATCCCTTTGGAAACTGACTGTGTCTGAGGACCACCAGTGAGCCACGGAATGCCAGTTGAGAAACACTGCCTTAGACTTTGCCCACATTTCTGCACAAAGACAGCATTACAGGACCTAATAAAACCAGTTACTCCATCAGAGGTTCATTCACCTGCCCATCTATCAATGTGATTTATGCCATCATGTGCCAGAAATGCCACTCTGCTTTAGATAGTGGACAAACAGGACACACTCTGCGCAAACGAATAAATGGACACAAATCTGACATCAGAAATTATACCACTCTAAAGCCAGTGGTCAGCATTTCAATCTTCGTGATCACTCCATTAATGATTTGCTAACTGCAGTGCTCAGACAAATGAATACTAAATCAAGGCTTCAAAGAGAAGCTGCTGAGATTGAATTTATTTGCAAATGTGGTTGCATGGCTTCAGGACTTAATAGAGACACTGGATTCTTCTCTCATTACAGCAGGTGATTTGACCTCATCTTCCTCTGACTTCTATTCCCCAGCATTTGAATCTTTACAGCTGTTTTGATTTGCTGCTATAGTGTGATCTGTTCCCATGACTTACACTTCTCTGCATTTATTTCCCCTTTCAGTAAGTTCCCCCATCTTCAAAGCATCTGATGAAGTGAGATTTTCTCCCACAAAAGCTCATGCAATGAAATAAATTTGTTAATCTTTAAATGCCACAGGACTCTTTGTTTCTTTTACTGCCTAGGAGAGATACCCAAAACTCTTTCATATCTTGGAATGGAGCTAATCAGATGCTAATCATGATGACTAGGATAGGTATGACTCTGCCATTTTGTACAACAAATCAGGAGTCTGATGGCACTTTTAAAGACTCACAAATTTATTTATCACATGAGCTTTTGTGAGATAAATACATTTGTGAGTCTTTAAAAAATGCCACCAAACTCCTTGTTTGTTTTGCTGGGCTAGACTAACACAGCTGCCCCTTTGGAACTTGCCATTTGTAGAGGTTCTCTAGACCTGACATAAGGATGGATTATCTTTATGTGGAACCTGACATCATTTACATGTACGGGAATTGTGCATGGCAGAATTTGTGTCCTCCTGCTGATTTCTTTGGTTCACTGCAGAAAAATGATTTTCTAATCGGGAAGCAAAAAGAAGCTGCAAGAGCAGTCATGCATGTTGTTTCAGGTTCCCGGACTAGCCAAAGGATATGTCAGTCACTGAGGGAGATGAATCTGTGGATGCCTCAGTCAGCGATTCCTACCCTGCATTGGGCTCAGCAGCTAGAACCGATTGGGTTGGGGAGGATGGAACTTCCTCTTCCTCTGCAAGGAGCAGCTCCTACTAGAGCTGGGTCAGACCCTCCCCAAAGAAACCTCCACCTGCTGCAGGAAACTCCACACTCCTGCCTACTTCCTGCTTCTATTGCTTCTCAGCTACAGGGAATAGGGGTCACTGTATGGGGAACTGCTCCCTCACCCATCCAGACCCCCTCCATACCTAGACCCCATTGCTGAGCCTCACTACCTGCCCCTGCAGCTCCCATCCTGCTGAGTCTTACCCCTGGATCCAGAGCCCCCTGCACACAGACCTTCCCACACAAGCTCCCCATGCTTGAGTCTCCAAGCCCTCTGCACTTGAAACACCTCAGTGAGACCCCTGGACTCAGACTCCCAGCCAGCTACACTTGCAGCCCCACAATATCAAGTCCCAGTGCTGGAATGATCCCATGAAGTCTCCCAGATCCAAACTCCCTCATTGTTCTCTATTCCCCCTCTCCACCACACTCAGACCCCCCGAAGAGTCCCAGTGCTTCTGTAATTGCAACACCCAACCCCCATCCATACCACACCTGGACCCAGTCTGAGCCGCCAGCACCCAGCTTACCATATGCCTGGATCCCCCTACCTAAACTTGAATCCTGCTAGACTGAGCCTGCTCACCCACACCCAGTGCAGAGACTGAGGGCTGGGGTCTGTTTTGGGGGCAGGTCCAACCCTTGCACTGTGTAAGGAGTTGATGCAGCCATAATACTGATTTTCTGGGGGGGATGCAGGTTGATCTCCCACTTCCATATGGTTAGTGGCCTGCGCTCCCCACTGCAGTGCTGAAACCTCCACATTTATTTACTGACAAATAAAATTTTCAGAATTTTAAAATATTGCACGCAGAATTGTTTTTTTGGGACAGACTTCTCTGAGGAACACCTGTTACAATCTGCGTTTGGCTTTCTGTTGTTCACTAAGCATCAGAAAGCACACTGTGTTGTACAGAATACTAATGCATTCAAATTTCCTTCTGATGATGATGTTTTGGAAGGTTGCTTTCTTCCTGGATCTGGATCAAGTTATTTTTGGCCTTAATGCAATGGACAAACTGTTCTGAGATCTCATTCTGTGTGTCGCATGTTTTGCAGATTGATTATCAGACAGGACATCATTAGTTTCAGTAGTTTTTGCAAAGCATATTTTGTGAATAATAAATACTTTGCACTTACATAACACTTCATTGAAGAACCTCAAAGCATTTTACAAACATTAACAATGGAAAACAGCACTGCAAGAAGTTACAGAATAGAGAGCGAGCATGAGCATTTCAACCACTAGTGAAATGTAGCCAACCTCTTTGGCGAAAAGCAATAGATGTTTAGTAGCAGAGCAAAATACCACCGCCACCACCATATCTAACTGATATTGCAAGGAGAATTTAGGTAACCAGAACTGCATTACTGAAGTTGGAATATGGCCAGGACACAGGCCTGACTAGACCAGACCATTACAGGAAGGATTGTGGAATCTTTTTTAACCAAGTTGTCAGGGGATTGATCTCAAGTCTCATCCAAAGGATTTCATTTTTAGTAAAACAATGTTGATGTCACCACACTGATTCTGATTTGGTATTGACTCAGTGAGAAGGCAGATTTGTAACTGGCAAACTCTACTTCTTGGAGCACCTAGTTTTCCTTTGGAAGTCTCATATCTGACCACTGATCCAACTCAAATCCTGCTTAATTCACAAAATCAGATGAAATCATAGTATGAGGGAATAAAAAATTTAATATATAATCTATTCCATGTAGGTTAAGTTGGCACCTTTGATTGATACAGTGTTGAGACCTACTAAACTCTTACACAATGTTGCAATTTAATTTATTTTTGGAGAAGATGGAAAAAGCTCTTGCATTTACACATTATTGAATATGCTCTGGCTGGCAAGTTGATGTATCATCTGTGGTGATATGAACATGAGATGGTACCTTCCAGAATGAATGATGTTTTAGTCTTCTCACAGATGGCAACTTGCAGATTGGCCTAACTTCTCAGACCTTGTGTTCATCTCTTTAACCTATAGCTGGAAGTGATTTAAAGTATTAGGTTGTCTCAGCTGTGGCAGGTATACCTGCATTTCTAAACCAGACTGCATTGCCAGAGAACATAACTTAACATGTGATTTTGATACTCTCACACGTTCACCTCATAAGCAAACTATGGAAATATAGCCTAAATCAGTGGTTTTCATGCTTAGGGTCAGGACCCAGTACTGGGTTGCAGACCTTCTGGTACTGGTCACAGCACCTCCTACTGCCACCACCAAAAATGGGAATCATGGCTCAAAGATGTAATTGCTGGGTTGTGGGCATAAATGATTTTTTTCAACTGGGTCCTGAGAAAAAAAGTTTGAAAACCACTGGCCTAGATGAGCCTAGTATAATGTATGTACACAACTGATTGGAAAACTGTACTTGAATAGTAGTTATCAATAGTTCACCTTGATCTGGAAGAACATATCCAATGGGGGTCCCACAGGGATCTGTCCAGGGTCCAGTTCTATTCAGGGTCTTCATAAATGATTCAGATAGCAACATATAAGAGTAAACTTATAAAATGTGAGGACAATACCAAGCTAGGAGGAGTTGCATGCACTTGAGGACAGGATTAGAATTCAAAATGATCCTGGTCTGGAGAAGTGATCTGAAATGTATAGGAAGAAATTCAATAAAGGACAAGTGGAAAGTACAGGTAGGAAGGAATAGTCAATTGGACAAATACAAATGTGAAATGATTGCCTAGGAAGGAGTACTGCCAAAAAGGATCTGGGGGTTACAGTGGATCACAAACTAAAGTGAATCAGTATAATACTGTTGGGGGGGGGACCCAGCACAACAACTTTCTGAGATGTGTTAGTGGAAGTGCTGCAGGCAAAACATGAGAAGTAATTCTTCCACTCTACTCAGCACTTATAAGACCTCAACTGCAGCATTGTGTCTGGTCCTAGGGACCACAGTTTGGGAAAGATATAGACAAACTGGAAAAAGTCTGGAGGAGAGCAGCAACAAAAATGCTTAAAGGTCTAAAAAAAAATAGGACCCCTGAGTAAAGATTAAAAAAAAAAATTGGGTCCGTTGTTAGTCTGGAGGGAGAAGATTGAACGGGAGATTTATGTCCCAGGTACATAAAAGATTGTTACAAAAAAGTAGTTCTAAATTGTTCTCCTTATTAACTGAGGACAGGAAAAGAAGTAAAGGGCTTAAACTGCAGCAAGTGGTACTTAGGTTAGGCAATAAAAAATACACATATAGTTAGGAAGTGGTTAGGCACTGGAAAGAAAGTTAGGAATGGAAGCTGTGGAATCTCCATCATTGAATCTTTTCAAGAACAGGTGAAACAAATACTTATTATGGGTGGTCTAAATAATATTTAGTCCTGCCTAAGTGCAAAGAGCTGAAATAGAGGACCTGTCAATGTCCCTTCCAATCCTACATTTCTAAGATTAAAAGTATCTAAAAGAATTCTAGGTTGTCAGGCAACAAACTAAAAAATAGAAAAGGAGACAACAGTAAAACCCTTCCAAAGGGCACATTTAGCTATCACGCTTGTTGGTCCATTTGCTTTATTTAACTATATTACGAGAATGCTCTAGTCACAAGTATAGCCTTTATAAAAAGAGAACTAAAGATAGGACATTTAACTTCTGACTTACCAGATTATTTTTAAGAAACATATACCTCTTCATATACACCTATATCTGTATCACCTTCCCATTTATTGAAGGCTGACCAGATGTCCATGATCTCCAGTGACAGTCCCCAGTTTAGATATGCTGTCTCCAGCAATAATTTGTCCCCAGAAATGTCCCTGGTTGGCCTTCTCACTAAACAGTGGTTAAAAAAGAGGCAAAATTATAATAAATAAATGTGACAAATAAATTGTAACCTGTGCACTGCACTTCAGGAGTGTATTCAGGGCCACCCTGAAGGGGTGTGGGTCCTGGGCAAATCACACTGAAGGGGGCCATTACAGTTGTCAATGCCACTGCTTAGCCAGAGCAGTGAAACTGATAAGTGAGCCTGCAGGTAGGACTCAGCTCCTGGCCCTGGGACCAGGCAAGTCACTGAGCCCTCCGTCTGGGTTTCTGGGCACCGGGCTTAGAGCCTGAGAGCGTGGCTGTCACCAAGGCAATCTGTAGGCAGCTGGTGCCAGGCGGCTACCCACTGAGTTGAGGTGCAGGAGACTGTGACACCCAGCTGGGAACCCGGGATGCAGGCAAGCTGCCAGTGGCTGTCGCACATCTTCAAGCTAGGGTGCAAGAGGCTGCTTGCTTGGCTCTGAGCCAGGGCGTGAGAGGCTGTCCCTTGGGTCCTGGCAGCGAGCGAGGGCATGGGTGGCTGTCACCAACTGTAAGCCCAGGCTGTGGGGCAAAGGAGGCAGCTGCCTGGCTCCCAGTCAGGGTGCAGAAAGCTGCTGCCTGGTTTTCATGGCTTGGGTGGCTGCTGCCTGCTTCCCCACTGGGAGCTAGAATTGGGTGCTGCTGTCAAGTGCCTCAAGACTGAGAAATTGATGCCCCCTGCAAAAACAAAGGTTCCAAAAAATCTGGTCTGCCTAATTTATTAGCACACTGCATCAATCTTCTAAATTGCAGTTAGAACTGGAAAAGTGAGACAGAAGTCTTGGAACACAGCTTGAATTAGATATGCTAGTTCAATCACAAGTTCAACCACTAGATGCAGAAATCACTGGGTGAAATTCAAAAGCTTGTATTATGCAGCGGATCAGACTAGATAACCACAATGTTCCCTTCTGACTTTAAAGCATATGACATCTCTGTTAAATCTATGAGTCGAGTCTTCTGTGAGCAAGAGCTATACGTCTCCAGGCGGTTCTCTCAATGTATCTGTAACCCACGTCCCTAACAGCGTGATGGTATCTTGTTTAGAGACCTATTGCGGGGAGAGGGTCAGAGGGAGTTGTGTCTGGGTCATTGTTGCTGGGCAGATTTAGCCACATCCAGAAGCTTCTGGAACTGGGGGTGGCAGTTTTTGTGTATCCAGGTTGCTAGGGTCAGACTACATGAGGGCAGACACTGTAGGGCAGAGCGGCTTTTGAGAAAAGGATGCGTGCTCTGTGAGTTGCGACTCAGTAGCAGAGCACAGATCATTTTCCCTAACTTGGAAGCATTGTGCAGCAGATTAGTGATAATCCTGTTGGATAATCCCGTTGGAGAGGCACAAGCAATGTTAATTATAGAAACGGAAAATTTGGGAAGGAAAAAATAATTTCTTTTAATTGCAAAATTTGAATGTTATTTGATTTTAGCCAAACTGTGTTAAACTGTCTCAACTAGTCCGATTCACTAGCTCTTCCTATAATGTAGTGATAGGGAAGAGTGATGTGTGTTTAGCTATCTCAGTTTTGTATTTTCTTATAACAGGAGTTTTTTTTAAAAAAATCCACATACTAACTGAGTAGTTGGTTAGGTGACTGGCTAATATAGGCTATGTTCACACACGGGATTATTTCGATACAAGTCTTTTCGATACAAGTTGTATCAAAATAATGCCTTATTTCGAAATAAGTTAATTTGAATTAACAGTTTGTTAATTCGAATTAAGGAAAAAAGCAGGAATCGAAATAGCACGTTCAGACAACACTTATTTCAAAATGAGTCTGTTGTTTCGAAACAACATGTTCAGACGGCATTGCTTCGAAACAATCGTTTCGAAACAATGTTGTTTGGTCCCCACATGGGGTTTAAGTTGTTTCGAAACAACGGAACCTGTTGTTTCGAAACAACGGTGCATCGCGTGAACATGGCCTTTCTTATTTCGAAACAACCTCTGTTGTTTCGAAGTAAGACTGCTGTATGAACGCACCCATAGTGGTTCTCAACTCCTATGTCGTGACACCAAGTGTGTTGCAACACAGCAGCTGAGTGGGTCTCTGGCAAGCAGCCTGCTGCCAAATGTCATCCCCCCCACGAATGCCAAAAGAGCTGTGGTGGCAGATTGCTGCTGACCCTTTAAGAGCTGCCACCAAAATGTGTCAGTTCTGCTGGGGCAGCAAGGGTGCTGTTTGAAGCGTCACTGCCAAAAGTGCCCTTGGCAGTTGCTCTTTGCTGTGGTGGGGCTGCCTCTGAAGTCTTCTGCTGCTGAAATTGTCTTTGCAAGCAGTTTTCTTTTGGTGGCAGGGGCCTCTTCCATTTTACCTGAAGCTGGAAGTGCTGACTGCCAAGACAACCTCAGCAATGCAGGGGGAGCCTCAGTGTTGCAACACTGAAGGAGGCTGAGGATCCCTGTCCTAACACACACTGATTTCAGCAGAGGAAGAGTCAGTCAGCTTGGATGCCAGCTGAAGATTCCTACGAATGTCTGCATAAGGTGACTACTGGAACCGAAAGTCAATATGCGAACAAATATTCTGGTAATGCTCCAGGGATATGTCCAAGAAACTGTCATAAAGGTACTCCTGAATTCTTGCAAGAAGGTTTCTGGGGAGAGTTACTGTATTGCCCCCACCATGAAAGGAAATTTTATCATGCCACTCAGCTATTAGAGCAGCAGGCACGATTGTGGCACATAGCAGAGTGGTAGAAAGGCCAGGGCTGCCCCCTGCTGCTTGCAGCAGCTGTTCCCTTTCGGTTAGCATGACCTAGGGAAGATGGCGCAGTTATCGCCAAACAATGCGCTCCTCCTCCTCTGCCCTGCATAGTGCTTGTCGGGCCACAGCACAGCAGTGCAACACCTGGTGTGCCAATAATCTTTGGAATCAGGTACTCCCTGTGTTTTGTGCAGCCCTATTCTGCCTCCTGGAATCTGCTTTGCTAAACTCCCCCCACACTAGTTAGACATTAAAACGGGCAGCAGAATGTTTCCTCTCCTTTCTTGTCTACTTGAGGGGGTAGGAGAGCTGGAAAACCAGAGCCAGTAGTCAGTGCCAGCTTCTCATCATGTTGTGGAAGCACAATGCTCCCTCTCTTCTCTGTATAAGATGAGGTCCGCTGAAAACTGGGGCAGTGTCGACAGGCACCACCCCCCCACAGTGGGGAATCACCATGCTCCCTTTCCTCTGCTAATTGTTTAAGGGGAGGGACCCTTGGAGTGACTAGGGCCCCCAGCTTACCATTACAGGAAAGGCAGTTGGCACACGGTTCCCAACCGTGATGGGAGAAGGAAACACCGGACTCAGTAGTTCTAACTGAGAAATGGGTTCATTTATTTAGAGCAACAACGGGGAAAATTTTTCAATGGGTAATCACAGTGACACTTGAGGTAGCAATTAATAACTAAACCAGCAACCTTACAAGACCAACTGAGGTAGCAAATCTATATAAGTAACACAGTAAAACAGTCAAGCAAAACGCAAGTCTATATAAGTGACACAGCAAGACTGTAAAACGAAACCGCAAATCTATATAAGTAACACAGTAAAACAGCAAGGCAAAACTGCAAGATAAAACTGTAAGGTATTTGCAACAAAGTAAAATGGCTAGGTATTCCCAACAAGACAAAATGGCAAGGTAAAACAAACTGCAATGTACTCGTAGGGGATTCCTATATACGTACCACAACCCAGGCTCCACTGACCAGCAGCATGAACACAAGAGGCATGGTAAGAAACACGACACGAGCTAGCTTTCCTCGGGAGATCCAACTGTCAGAGTGATCAGTTCTGGCAGGTAACACATGAACCTCCATAACATTTGCCAGTTGGCATCCCCTTTTTTATAGGATTTTTAGCTCAGTGTTTTTGTGGTTCCCACACTGGTGGGGGTTTGTCAGATTAGTGGTTCCCACAATTGAGATTGTAATTTTCTAATTAGGTTTTAAATTCCCAGGTGGGTCCAGATTCCTAGGTGGATCATAAATTCCTAGGTGGGACCCAAATTTCCAGGTGGGTCATAAATTCTCAGGGGGGCCCAGATTCCTAGGAGGGTCATAAATTCCTAGGTGGGACCCAAAGTTCCAGGTGGCCATAAATTCCTAGGTGGGTTTCGGTTCCCACGAAGTTAGTGCCTTTGAGTTATGCTAGTCTGTAGCGTCCCAGATTCCAGGCCAGAGCCTCTTACGCTGTCCATAAGGGTTTTTTTAGTGTGCACTTGGTGGCAAATGGGGTGCCCGGGCAAGCGGCCCCCTATTAGTACATCAGGCACGAACAGTTCTAAATTAACATTTCGAATGGTCAAAGGAGTTCTCCGAATGATGTTTCATGCTTTGCATTACATAGGCTCCCCTACCAATGAGAGCTGTATGATTTGCTTGCCTTATAATGGACCCTTTGACTTTGTGACAGTCAACTCCGATGGATTGCCTTTCCCAGATTAGGAAGAGGAAAAAGAAAAAGGAAAGCCAGGGATGACATGTTGCCTGAGCTCCTGTGTGCCTCACTGGCAGCCGATACACAGCTTAGAGCATGGAGGCTTTCCCTGACCAAGAAACTAAACTTGGACATGGAGGACAGAAGAGTGGCACTGGACGAGGATTGTGAAATGCAGCAGGAGATGCTGGATATCATGTAGGATCAGTTTGACACCCTAGAGAGTCCATGGTCAAGTTCCAGGAAGATCAGTGTTCAGAGAGGCTCTCCCTATAGCCCTTGCAGGGTGCACCTCAAGTTGCGATCACAAGTTCCCCTAACCCCTGATCAAGGAGGAGGATGGGCAGGGTCCAATATGTGCTTGCTTCAGCATCATTGTGGGCAGGCAGAACCATGCAATGTCCCCTTTAAGAGACATACTGTTCAAGACCCCCCTCAAAGGGTGAAGAAAATACACTGCAACCTATTTTTGATAATAAGTTTACCTGATGCTGTGCTATGATATTGTTAGTAGAGAAAGAAGTTTGTGGGAAGGGAGTGCACAAGGGTAGCAAACACAAACACCTCTGTTGCTCATTGCAAAATCATGCTTTCCAATACTTCCCTGATACAGTGCAAGCTCACCATAGAGCCCTGTGTAATGGTGTCATCTGGCTGGTCAAAATGGGCAGACACCCCATCAACCTTCTGAGCTTAGAGTCTATGAGCCTCAGTGGCCCAGCACACAAATCTCCCATTGTGTTCGCACATATTATGGAACACACAGCAAGCACCTATGAGCACTGGTATATTTTTCCCCACAAAAATCAAGGCTAGTGAATATACTTCTCCACCGCCCCATTAAAGAGCCAGATGTACACTTTTGCCCCATTCTGCACTGGGTGAGCCTATGATTGAAATGCTTTTTATCAGCATCCAGGTGCCCAGTGCAGGGGCGTTGCTGGATAGCAAAAAGATCCGGGGCACAGGCCCACAGGCTCCACCTGTGCTAGACCCTGCCCCTGTCATGGGTCCACCCCCAATAGGCCACACCCACAACAGACAACCTCCCCCCCCCCCATTACCCAACAGGCCCTACCCCTATCCTGGGCCCCACTTGAAACTGGAATTCACATGAAGTATTTGAAGTGGGGAAGTTCCACATGAAATAGAAATTTTGGAAACATGGAGATGTGATGTTTCTGAAAGGAAATATAGTCCCTGGGGCCATGCCAGCTGATGACTAAAATTGAAGCTGTCAGCTTCTAGCCAGCAGCTGTCTAGGCACCAATGCAGTCTGAACATGTCAATGTCCATGGATTATCCTGGTACAGAGTGTTTAGCCTCTGTACCACTCTCCCACCACATAGAGGCCCCATGCCTTGCTGTGATACAACTCCTCCTTCATACCCCTCTGCTCATTTTAGTTTTAATGCAATCATTCTCCTCCAGTGTTCCCTACAAATGAATCAAGGTGCTGGCAGTATCCTCTTAAAAGCTCACTGACCATGTGAGGAGGACATATAAAAATTCTCCTCCTCTGACAAGGCATATCTTTCCCTATCTCCTGTAGGTTTCTGTTGCTAAACATCAGGAGTCATGGAGATCAGAAAATAGGCTTGGGAGGGAGGGTGGTGCATGAGATCATCCCTGGGACTTCCAGTCAACTTCTTTAGGGTCTCCAGGTACTGGAGAAGTGGATGGCATCTAGGAGCCCAGATGAGAGATGACACGCTGCTGACCCATGCTGAAGACACCTACCACTGCAGTTCTCAAGCTTTTAAAATAGAGCCCACGCCTCTCCTGAACTTGGCTGTAATGCTTGCCCTCCACTTTGAGTGGCAGCATGAGATTGTGGAGCAGGGGAGTGGAAGGATGGTAGCACAGCAGCTGCAATTCGCCATGCAGGGCTGCTTATAACACAGTGAAGGGGCATGAGTCAGCAGACTCCATTTTGGGTCCTGAGACACCATTTCAGGGACCCAGGGTAGTCACATCTCACCTGTCCTCACCATCTCCAGGCCAGTCACATGGGCCCAGAAGCACCATATTAGGAAATGACCCTTCCCTGACCCAGGTGAGGTGACCAGCCATATAAGGTATATAGCCCCCGACCCTGAATTATGATTGGCTCTGTGCCTGCCTTACCCCTTTTCTGTAGACTGTACTATAAAACCCACTGTATTGTACCCCTCTGAGAGCTAGCTCCACGAGATCTCTGTAAGGTAATAAAGCATATATGCATTTGTGACCTCCTCTGTCTTTGTGTGTCTTGGGACCACTTGGACCGACTCGGGGACTACCAGAGCTTTGTGCTCTAACAACAGGGCAGGAAATTTAAAAAGGCTCTGACCCTCCCAGCTTCCAGGTGTATGCAATCCAGGTAGGGGAAGTTGGGGAGCTCATGAGGCAAGCAGGCAGGCTGGCTGGGGCTGCCAGTGCAGTGCTGTGAGCAGGGTCACACCAAACTGACTGACCCAGCCAGACAGCCAGGCTGCCTGCCTTCTGCCTCCCCAGCAAATAGCCAAAGAGAGGACAACAAAGTGAACTGAGAAGAAGGCAGAGAAGCCTCCTGCAGTATTCCTTCCACCCTGCCCTTAACTCCTGCCAGACTCCCAATCCCCCTTCTGGGGAAACAAAGCAGAGAGGATTTAGCAGCAAAAACTAAGTAAGCCCACTCTTACAGGAAAGAGCGAGTCCAAACCAAAAATACAGCATTACTGGGATCACTCTATCCAATGCAAGACAGACAACATTACAGGAATTCACAATGAAGTACAACAATTGTAAAACAAGAAAGGCACATTCAAAGACTAACAAGTTTATTTATTGCTCGAGCTTTTGTGGATGAAATCCCACTTTGTCAGACACTTGAAAATGGTTTCCAAATAGGATTTCGCTCGTGTGATAAATAAATGTGTTACTCTTGAAAAGTACCACAGGACTCTTTTCTATTTTTACTGGATTAAACTAACATGGCCTCCACCCCCCGGAACTTTTCAGTAAAAGGATAGTTAACTTTTTGGCATGCTGCCTGATACGTGTACTTATGTTGTGCAGTCATAGGAGGGCAAAACTTAAGAGCAGAATAAATAGTGATATTAAGTAGCGACAAGTATTGGTAGGTCAAGCCTCACTCATGATCTCCCAACAGAACTCTCAAATCTCAGGAGTTTTTTCCCCAGGCCCAGTCTGTGGCTACAGAAGACTGAGCAAATATTAGCAATCAGTGGTGGCTTTTGGGGTAAGCAAAGCAGGTGGCTGCCTAAGGCCACAAACAATAAGGGGCTCCGTCTTCAATCTCGTAGACAGAAATGAAAACATAGAAAAATATAGAAATTTTTCCCATATAGCAGAGCTAGTAGGACTGGAAGCCTAAGCACTTTTCACTCTTGGTTCATCAAGGCAAGCTATCATTAGGATCTGTGCTTCATCTGAAATGCAGATTTCACCATTCTCTGCCCATCACCTTGACACTGACATGCTAAAAAGCAGGAGCAAGCAACAGACAGCACAATGACAGGAACTTTTACAGTGGCCTCAGCTTTTAATTCCTCAGTATGGCCATTTATTTTGCCATTTTTTAATTTTGTGAAATACTGCCCTTTTCTTTTCTTTTTTACCTGTATTTTTGCATTTTCCTTTTACTCTGTGGAAATTTTTACTTTGACTTTTTTTAGCTCAGGTTACCAGGTAGGTCCATATAGCTGCTACATCTAAATACAGTGCTTTCCTTTGGCAATCATTACATCTCTGTGTGATGTCTGCGCAGTATGTCTTTCTTTTGATAAGGAATTCTTTAGCTTCCTTTGTACTTAACTATTTAATATTTTGAGGGGGCCAGAGTCTTATAAACTTGAGTACATCAGAGAATTTCATTGAAATTTGGTGTTTTTCATTTCACTTATTATTATTATTATTATTATTATTATTATTATTATTATTATTATTATTATTA
>ML682230.1:13627-39286 GCA_007922195.1 Podocnemis expansa
TATTATTATTATTATTATTATTATTATTATTATTATTATTATTATTACTTGTATTAAATATCTCTAGTGCACATAAACCAAAGCCCATATGAAAAATTTGTAAGATCTGACGGCCAAAATTTTAAATGTGGTATTTTAGTTATTTTTGAGCCATCATTAATGTTACCACTTCTTATTTATTAATTAATGCTCACACTTTTTAAAAAAAAATTAAAATGTACACTTCAACTTTGTAGTTCAGCATTAGATGCTTTATGTTAAGTGAATGATGAACAACTTACAAGCTTCACGATGGGAAGATCTTTAAAAATACCATAGCCAAGAATAATTTACGAGTTCCAGAGGGATAATCATATTAGTTTGGTTCAGCAAAACAAACAACAAATCCTGGGGGATGATATGGGGCAGTTAAGGGTGCAGGAGGGACTGGAACCATAGGGAAGGTAGCAGTGTTTAAGCAGGAATTCCAAACTGGCAATATGGAGTCTTGGCTCAGGGTTACAGAATTATTTCACTTATGATGCTAAAGGACATATATCCAACATTAATTAACATGTACTTTAAAGGTAAACACAATTAATTATCTCTGACCCTCCATATTATCTGTCCCTGTCCCACACCTCCAGTCTCTTCCTGCTTAATGTAGAACAATCTCTCACACAAGAGAACAATTTCAAGCACAGGATAAATACTAGGCACAGCATAGGGTGGTGTTCAGCAGAGTTCACCTTTACAAATAATAGCACTGTTGATGAGGTTACCTTCCCAGACCACCTGCTGCCCCAGCCTCACAACTGAGGCAACAAGGCAAGGGCAGGCGACCCCATGGTTGTGCCAGGCCGGCCCCACCACCATGTGAGACCCTGTGGTCAGACCAGGCAGCTCCACCACCTGGGCATGTGGTGAGGGCTGGGGACCCCAGGCCAGGCCGGCCCTGACCCATGGGCATGGGCTGAGGGCAGGAGACTCTGGGTTGGCACCCGAGCCTCATCCCCTGAGCTGTGGGGGGCTGCCTGGCCAGGGCTGCATCACAGCAGCCTGGCCACCAACCTGATCCCCAGGGACCCACGGCTGAGGGATGGTCCCTGGCTCACCAGCCTTCTGCTGGCCTGACCCTGGCCTGGACAGAGGCTGAGGAGCATCCCTTGGCCCACCTGGTGCTCAGGTGAGGAGCTCCATTTCCAGGCCACCCCCTCTGAGGCCCCTAAGCCATGGGGGGGTCCCCCCTGCAGGCACTGGGGAAATGCTCATGGACCCAGCTGGGACCTAGAGGCCATGGGGAGAATGCCCCCAGCCCAGGGGTACCCCTGCCAATCCCAGCTGGGCCCCAGAGGTTTATGGGCACCCCCCGGTCTCACCCAGGGCCCAGATGCCTAGGGGTAGCCCCCTGAGTCCCACCTGGGCCCCAGAGGTCTGGGGACACCCCCACCAGTTCCACATGGGCCCCAGAGATTTCAGGGCACCCCTGCCCATCCCACCCAGGGTCTGGATGCCTATTGGCACCCCCACAGCCCCACCCAGGGCCCAAAGGCCTGGGAGAATCCCCTGCCCCCACCACACCTGGGACCCAGAGGCCAGGGACTAATTCCCTGCTTCCACCCAGGGGCTGGAGCCCATGCAGGGAAGCCCCCTCGGCCCCAGGCAGCCCCTCCACTCCCCCCCCCCCGTCTGACCAGGGTCTCCAGCCAGGGCCGTGCCTAGGGGGGAGCAGGGCCCGGGGCAAATCAGTTTGTGTGGGGCCCCCCCATTTTAAACTTTGCAGCGCAATGTTCCCTCTAAGCCAGTTGGTTCCCAACCTGTGGTCCAGGGACCCCCCAGAGGTCCACAGACACATTGCAGGGGGTCTGCGGAGCCTCTCCCTACCCAGGGCTGGAACCCAGCCACAGCCCTGATGCTCCCTGCCAGGGCTGCCTCTCCCCGTCTGTGGCTGTATCCTGGCAGGGGATGGAGCCACAGCAGCTCCCCAGCAGGGGCAAGGGCAGGGGACCACAGCTGCTAGGGCTCAGCTCCCTGGTGGTGCGGGCAATGGTGGTGGCAGTGCTGCTCACCAGCTGTCCCACTGGTGTGGGCCAGAGTCTGCCCATGCGGGCCAGATTACATAAACAGCTGAGGGGGGTCCGCCAAGTGGTGGGGTTTTTTTGTTGTTGTTTTTGTTTTGTTTTGTTTTGTTTTTTGTTATACTCGGGTCCCCAGCCTGAGAGAGGTTGGGAACCACTGCTCTAAGCTGATGATACATCTGAGCAAGTTCCCTGCTGGTTCTCCAGGCCCCAATAGGCTTCTTCCCTGCTGCCCACTGGCTCCCCAATAACTTGTGCACCCATAACTTGTTCAGCTGCATCATCAGCTTAGAGGGAACGCTGGGCAGTGTCATAATTTTTCTTTAATAAAATCATAAATTTCTAGTCCTCAGGCTAAAAAGTTGCAGAGAGAAGCAGAAAATCATGACCTGACTTTATCCTAAAGGCTCAACACTCAGAAGTCAGAGAAAATAGTTCCCCCCATTTATTATTTCTTTAAACATCTCTTTATTTTTAAGTGAGTTTTAATGATATATTTAAGCCAGACTTGTGACTATTTTTGATGTTTAGGGTAGGCAATACTGAATGTGTCATGGTGATGTTCCATCAACCTCACAGCCCAAGTGGACAAGAGCATCTGGATGTACTCTTTGTGGTTCTGGTTTTCTGTTCAAGATGGGCACACAATTTTACAAGTTTAATAATTTTTGTTAGATGAAGTTTTTGTTAAATTGAAAATTCAGAGAGAGGGAAGCTATTTTTGGATGATAAGAAATAAATTCAGGTCCTCTCTCACCTTAAGGCACTGGATTCCAATTGTCTAATGTACGTTATTTCCTTTATGCTGCCTGACTCTTTCCTCTTCCATCTTATTTTAATATATGTATTCACACATTCCTCATCGCTTTGCAGGTGATCTAAGTAATGAAAGTCAGGTACTGTTTGAGGATGAGAGGAAGAAACAAGGGACTTTTGGCCTCCTCTTAGATACCCTGATGTAAATCAAAGAAGGAGTCTTGTGGCACTTTTAAAAGCTAACAGATAAATAAATTTGTTAGTCTTTAAAAGTGCCACAGGATTCCTTGTTTGTTTCCCTAAACTAGATCTGCATGGCCACAGTTGCTTTTCTCTTTGCCATGCTTTGGGGACTGGTGGTCTGACTGCAATCAATGACAATGGGGCTTATTTGCAGTGCAGGAGGAAGGACAAAAAACTACTTCAATGTGTTGATTGATGGCCATTAACCCTAAAAACCCAGTATTTCCATATGAGAGAGAAGACCCCAGGCTCGCACTCAGGTATAATAGATCATTATCTGCACAGAGAAGTTTGCTCAAAAAGACATTCCTGAAGACTGAAAAGTCTTGTTAAATGTAGAAGGAAAAAAGTTCTTTAATATCTGAGAGCGCTTTCTGGAGATGCTGATGTAAATTCAAAGAGAAGGTCCTGTTTTGTAAAGGTTGCAGATGTGACATTCTCCTGGCTTTGCCCCCGTTTGTTTGACTGAGGCTGGCTCCATAAGTTTTACCTCAAGACTTGCCCTTTCTCTTCCCCTCAGGGAGCAGGTGTGGGAAGGTGGCTACTTAAGAGTTCCTGTAAACCAGGGGTACTCAAACTTTTTGCGAGCCGGTCCACATTTAGCCTTCCACCATTGACCAGGGTCCACAAACAACTAGGATGGGGGTGGGGGGTGAGTGGGAGCGGGGGGGGGGTAAGCCCGGAAGGGGGGGGGGTGCGAGTGGGAGCGGGGGGCGGCGATGCCGGGAGGGGGAGGTGCCGCCGGGAGCGGGGCCGCGGCTGCCCCGCCGGCCCCGTGGGGGGGCCGGGGGAGCGCAGCGAGCAACAGAAGTTGCTCAGCTGCCCTTGGACCAGGGGTACTCAAACGGGCAAATAGGCCACTGTCGCGGTCCACCGGAAACCTCTTTGCGGTCCGGATTGTGGACCGTGGGCTGCCATTTGAGTACCCCTGCTGTAAACAGACGCTGCCTGTCCCAATTCCCTTCTCCCTTCCCTGACCAGCCGGAGCTTCTCCCTAGTCCCACAGCTTGAAAAAGCTCCCTGCTTCCTTACTCCAGCCGGCTGCATGGGATCCCCCAAAAGCATGAGGCCCCCCAAAGTGCAGGGCCCAGGGTGGTTGCACCCCTTGCCCCCCCTTAAGGACAGCCCTGCCTCCAGCCCCCCCCCCCAACTCCTACCTCCTCCGTCCTGCAGAGAGAAGCCCCTGCTGGAGAAGCTGCTTGTTTGAAAGTGGCTCCTTTTCTCCCTCGGCCCCTCCCCTCCCCCGGCTGGTGTCACACCTGGCTGCAGCACCTGGGCGGGGGAGGGGAAGCTGCAGCTCACAGTCACAGAGCTCTGCCGGGGTCCCCGCTCCCAGCTCCCAGCGCCAGAACCGGAGGTCCAAAACAGACTCGGGGCTCCAGGGGGGAGATTCGGGGCACATGACCCGGGTGCCCAGCGCCAGCGATGCCACTGGCCCAGTGTAGAGCTTCATTAATCAGGGAAGAAAGGGGTCTGCAGGATCCCCCAGGATCACACTCAGTATTTCAAAATGTCAAAGGTTATTTTTTGGTCACAAAATAAATTGCCTGTGTAGTAACCCTTGGGGAGGAAGGGGTTAACACTCTGGTCGGTGAGTCCCAGGACAGCCAATAGGAATGAAGCACAGCTTTTTGAATTGGAACAGCAGCTTTGCCTGTTCCTGTTTGGATGCAGCAGAGCTCCTAGGAGGATCAGGAGGAAGTCAGAGGGGCCTGAGGAAGAATCCAGCAACATCCTTGCCAAAGATACATTAAGTTTGTTACTGACCAGGTGTGATTAGAACAGGGAATGTGTACTTAGACGCGGTCAGGGTATTTTCTTTGTTTTGGTTTGGTTTTGGATTTCTCTGTGCTGAGCACATGTACCCCTTCCCCCTACCCTGTAACTACCTAAGTTAATTCCCAGAGAAGCAATCCTCTGTGTTTTTTAGCTGTTCTTTTTAATTAAAGATTTTACCTTTTAAGTAAGTTCTGGTTCTGTGTCCTGGAAAGGCAAGAGGTTTGTGTGCTCGTGCCTCAGACTGCACAGCCAGCTACTAAAGGGGACTCTGTTCCAGTTCCAGCTCATATTGCAGCTGGAGTTCAGTCACTTTCCTGAGGGAGGAATAAAAGTGATTGAGGATACCTCACAGGAAGGAATTCTCAAGTGCGCCTTCCTGCGTTTCAAGAGGTTTTTTGCATTTGGGTGGTGGCAGCGATACCACTCCAAGGCCAGGAACTGGAGGCCTTGGAGAGTTTTAAGAGCAGGCTTTAAGGCCAGTGGCTTTTCAGGCCTGTTGTGGGTCCCCACCTTCTGCCCTCAGAGTGCCAGAGTGGGGAAACAGCCTTGACAGCCTGCATGTATCTTTTTGAACAGGCTCAAGTTCCTAAGAACACACGTCATGCACCTGCCTAGACCAGCCCACATTAATGTCTGTGAAATGCCCCTTGTGATCCACAAGGGCTTGCCGGATCATAGAGCAGTACCCCTTGCAATTTATGTACTAGGTGCCCAGGTGGTTCAGAACTAAAGTGGGGATATACATCCCATCTGTGCCTGCTCCCCCAGTTAGGGAAGCCCATAGCAGCAAATGCATCCAATATGTTCTGCACATTTCCCAAACTCACCACCCTTTGCCAAAAGTCTATTCATGGCACTGCACATTTGCATCATGGCAGCTGCCACAGTGGATCTCCTCACTCCAAACTGATTGGCAACTGACTGGTAATAGTCTGAGATCGCTATCTTCCAAAGAGCGATGGCCACTCGCTTCTACAGTATAAGAGCTGGTCTCAAGCGAGCATTCATATGTTGCAGTGTCGGGGACAGCTCTTTGCAAAGTTCAAGGGAAGTATCCTTTTGCATTCAGAAACTTTAAAAAGAATCAAGCTCTGCAGTGGAGGGCTGTACCAGGCTCACATCAAGTCAAGCATAGAGAGGGGAACACATAACACACACAGACCAGAGGGTTACACTTGGATAGAAGAATTTTTCAGAAGGAATAAAGATAAATTGTAATGCAAGCCCAAATGAACTAAGGAGTGTAGATTAGAAGCAACCCAACAAGCAGAACTTGGGTATAGGCAGACTAAAATTGTTACGTCTCAGTTTTCTGCAGTTATGTTTCTGTATCCTGAAGTTTTAAAATGCCAAGAATTCTTGTCTGAAGGGACAGCAGCTTGTTTTTGTTCTGTTTTATTGTTTTCTTTAAAAGCAAAAAACTAAATCTACATCATTTTGTTCTTGGTGTATGGTAAAAATGAAAACCAAAACTAAATGGTCTTTTCCATCTAAACTCTTTTGGGGGGGAAAAAAAATTAAAATTCCATTAAAATACAAATAAAAAGCAATGTGGGATTATTCATGAATCATTTTCTGACAATTAGAAACAAGTCAAGAAAACCAATTAATTTGCTGTTTCTCTAAACAACAACACTACCAGGTGAATAAGTAATTCAGTAACAAAAATGAAGAACTAGCCCAGCAAAATGACAGAAAAAATATAGTATATGGAAAATAAAATACCAGAGAAACAAAAGCAGTGGCTCCAAGTGCTCAAACAATTGTTACAGCCCTAGACACCATACACAATACAGTAAATGTCACAAGATGTACAAAGCAACTGAAGTCTTGTCTAGCCTTTTTTTGGCTGGCATAGCTACAGCACTCAAGAGTGTGAAAAGCCCTGAGCATCATAGCTTTGCTGCTTAGTACACCTGAGATTATTTTTCCCTTCCATACTGCAGACATGGAAATTGGCATCTCAAATTTTGTCCCTTTTATATCAAATTACATATGGATTGTATGCCGTAGCTATTGTTTTTTCTTGTTTGTAGCTCCTGTGGTTTGGATGTTAGATTTTATCTTGTGGCTTTAGCTAGTTGAAATATCTTTTGTAAATAATTCTCCAGAGACTTTTTTTTTTTCTTTTGGTCAATCCCAGAAGGCAATTTGCTGCATGTCTATGAATTTGCTGACAAATTAGACTGTGGAATCTGTCAAAGGAAACTGTCACTTAAGAACTTGAAATAGAGATTGGAGAAAACATACATGTGCACCCACACAGTAAGGAATGATTTTTCCACTGACAGAAGATTAAAAGGTCTTTCCCTCTATGGACTTCTAGAGTATTTTAATTCCTGTTGGGATATGGAAACTGATGGAATTTCTGCTCAGGGCTAGATTCCTTTCTATAAACTCTGATCTGTATTTTATCATCTAAAATTAGCCGTTCAATTTCTGTTTTTCAGTCCATATACAAACTGAATGGATTCTACTCTGCTATGGAAAGCAAGTATTTACTGCTGTTATTATTTAAAACATGCCATAGGTGTGCTATGCTCCTCAGAGCACAGATAGGCTATGTCTACACTAAAGGGCTCAGGTAAGTTAACTTTAAGTAGACCTTATTATGTTAATTTTAAGTAGCCCTTATTAGCCATGCAAATAGTGTAGTAGCTAGCACATCTGCTTTACATGCAGAAAGTCCTGGGTTCCAACCCCAGGGGGTTGGACTAAATGATCTCATGAGGTCCCTTCCAACCCTATGATTCTATTCTATGTCGACTTAGTAAGGCCACACTGTACTAAGTCAACTTTAATGGCCACAGTGTGTTAAGTTGACTTAACCCTTAAAGTCGACTTTAAGAGCAAGAGTTAAGTCAACTTAAGGAGGCCCTTAAGTCAACTTAATGAACTCCAAACGTGGCCAGAGCTTTGCTTAAGTCGACTTAAGCGCATAGTGTAGACATACCCACCCAAAGGTCTCTGAATATTGACCACTTACAATTTAGACATACCAGGTGAAGATGAGTTCAGACAAATGAGGGAGGTGGTTTGCATAACATCATGTGCCGATTTAATTCATTAACACGTCTTATAGAACCAGGTACCACATACAAGTTACTGGAGTAGGCCATCTTGCTAAGCGCAGTTGGCCTGGAACGGCAAGTTTCATGGTACAGCAAAACTATCTTGACCAAGTGCTTGCATTGACTGCACATGTGGACATCGGCTTTGAACAGAAACTTCAAATGGCTACAGGTTTTAATTAGTTTACCAGTCCATGACACAAGAGCCTACTGCTGAAGTTATGCTGCTTGCTTCAATGCAACCACCCATTTCCACTCATTATGTTAGTGCTTCTGGACAGAAGGTTCCATGACCACCTCATAAGTCAGGTTAGTGAAAATGGGAGCCTGCACAACAGCCTCCCGCAGGGATTAGTGCTAGGCCCATTCCATTTTTAACAAAGACGTATCGTGACTGAAACAACATTCTGCAAGTTTGTTTATGCTGATGGCCTGGCACTAATGACACAGGCCACAACACTCAAGGAAGCAGAAAACACACTTCATGATAATGCAAAGGAGATGGAAAGACTACTGAACATAAGCCACTGTGGCAAGGCAATTGTCCACAATCCTAACCTCTGTTATGGAGGAGTCAGACATTCTTGATTACCTATAAATATCATCCAAAGAAGGTGAGTCATAAAATGAACAGTTGCACCAATCTCATCCAAGAGATGAGTTCTAGCTGAGATTGTGATGCTTGGACACTACAGATGGCCACACTGTCTTCAGTTTGTTCCATGGCTGGGTACTGTGCATCCAATGAGGGAAGTTAGTTATGCATAGATTATATCAATATCCGGCTCAATGCAGTTCTAAGACTTGTAACTGGCAGTAGAGTGGACTTCAGGATGTCTTGGCTTTGGGACCATCTTTTCTCCAAAGCATCTGGCTATTCCAAGCACATTACAGACAAGCCATTTTCCTTGATTAGGCTTTGATCAGGATTCACTGTGCTAGGAAGTGTCAAAATGTTGCACATGCCCTCCACTCAGAGCCAGTGTTAGCCCATTGGGAGTCCAAATCAGGAACATCTTGCCCACCACTGCAATACTAAAACAGGCTAGTTCTTATAATAACCCCTCCCCCTTGAGCTGCTCAAACTCCTAAGCAATTGCTTAGTCTACTTCTTCCTAGGATCAGCTCTGCATCCAATGTATCTTGGCACATGCTGATGTTACACTAGAACCCACAACTGTGCTGTCCCTGTGCTTGTTGCTCTTTACTATTAGTGTGATAGGTTATGAAGACGTGTACTGGCTTGCTGATTGCAAGGATCTGTGAGACAAGAACCCAGGTATGTAAAGCCTGGGATGGTTGACTTCCCAGATTACTTCAAGGAGGCTGTGCAGAGCCATATCCAAGGCGCTTACTGGAGATTAGGCAGCACAGGATGAATCTCCCAAAGGATCCAGAGTAACAGCATCCTGGCCTTATGATCTGGCCAACACTTACTAATTTAAACCTCGAAGGTGTGCCAGAACGTCATGTGAGTAACCACACAGTGCTGGCTTGCTGAGACTCCAGACCCTGCCTTATTTTCTGATCTTCAGTCTCTGACTCTTGCTAATTTGTTCCAGCTCTGGCAATTACACTCACCCCTTCTCACTGACCATCACTTCATTGCCATTCTTGCTTGTGGACACCAGACCAGCTGTGATCATTAGACTAAACCACCCATTCCACATCCTGATTGTAGGATGAGGTCTGGAGGGAATCCCCCTCCCCCCATCATTATTTTATATTATTTCAAAGCCTACTTTGAGGGGTTCATTTGCAATCAGAACAGGTTAAAGAACTCTGTTGTTCTTCTTCTGCATAATGCATAATGATCTTGTACTGATATACTGGAAGGATAAAAGGGGCCTTTGTTAAAAATCTCACCACTAAACTGAAGGAAGGTTGGCCTGATTTCTCTCTGCTTCTAGTGGAGTCATCCCTTCTTTGGCTACTGCTAAATTGTTTTGCTAATCCCTGATGCTCATAAAAATACTGCTTCTAATTTTCAGACATAAACAGTTTTAGTATTATTTTTTGAACAGACCAGAGTTCACCAAACAACAGGTAATTATAAATAAAAAAAATCCTTCCTTCAAACTGTCCAGGTGGAGCCCTGCTGTACTTTAGTGATATACTCTGTATATCTTTCGGGAACAAAGTCTAAACACTTTTAGCAAAATATAGCTTAATAAAAATGTGGTGCCTGCTTCCTTAGTTACAGTTATGAAAAAGTGTATTGTTTAAGAAGAAAAGCAACAGATTTCCTGGTCCCTGAAGCCGTTCACCCTGCTGGCACACAGAATATAAAATATTGCAGGGTAAGGGTGGAAATTTTGCGAGAGCTCTTGTAAAAATATTGGCAACACATCAATGGGATGCTACAAAACCTTTGGACTCTTACCGTGCTTTGATATTCTAATATACTAGATCTGAGTTCTGCTGATTTTGTGTTAATTGTGTGCTGGTGTGCCATGCTGAGGTGATGGATTTCCGTGAGTAATATTGCTGGTGTCTTTGAATCCAGGCATCAAGATCTAGAGGTGAGGTTCCTAGTTTGTGTTGAGATCAGTGTGTGAGCTCTTATCAGACTGCAGTGCTAAAAATAGCAGTGTAGCTGTAGTAGCAAAGGCAGCAGGCATGGAGGTATGGGGTAGCTGTACTGAATGCATATTCAGAGGGTTCACAGGGGCAGCATAGATGTAGGCTGGATGATGTCTTGACAGCACACAGTTTATAGCCTTGCAAATTCTGGACAGTGTGTATGTGTGTGGGGGGTATATTTTATTGTGCAATCATCGTATAACTACTATACTGCATGCAGAAGTTCTAAAATACCTAAATACTGGTCCAAGTAAGAACCTGGGTGCCAGCTGGCAGGTAAGTGCAACAGTCATACATGGAGGATTTGTTAATTTGAGGAAATCCACCACAAAAACTGGAAAGAAAAAAAAAGTTGACATTTCAAGAAGTAACAAGACTAAAGAGTCTTGAAGGCCAGAAAATACTAGAGAACATTGGGGGTGGGGTGAGGACTTAAAGTACAGACTATGGGGTGGGGTCTGATTCTGTGGCTTGTCCTTTGCAGTTTCCAAAGGGATAGCCGTGTTAGTCTAGTCCAGAAAAAAACAACAAGCAGTTGTGTAGCACTTTAAGACTAACAGATTTAGTCTTAAAGTGCCACACAACTGCTTGTTGTTTTTTTGTCCTTAGCACCCATTGAAATTGGGAGAGTGGGTAGGGAAAGTTAAAGTTGCTTAGAGCCTGACAGGACAGTTCTTGGTGAGATTCTGAAGCTATTCTTTCACTACATTAATAAATATTTTGCTGTAATGCAAACTTGCTTAGTTTCCTGGGGAATCTTATCAGATCTCACTTAACTGTGTTTACAGCAGGAGTGGTCAAAATTTGCTTACAGTTAAGCATCTGGAATTTTACCTTTGTTTGCCAGAGGGCACTCTGCTATTACATTTCTGCAGCAGAGTTTGACAACAGGTTACTAAAACATGCATTTGTTGAGGCCTGACTTATGAGGCGTTCTGTTGCATGGTAGAGGGAAACCCAGTTACAATCTGCTTCCTTAGTTGCTTCTGGGACAGGAAAGCCACAATGTAGTGCTTTGCAACTTGTCATAGAAATAAATAGAGCTACCTGAGGAGTAAAGTACTACAGAATGTAAGTATAGGAAGTAGAATCTGATGCTTTAATATTCTGTATCAATAAAGAAATTAGGCTATCGTTGGATACCCTTACTTATGGTGAATGGTCTCTTTCCCTAGAAATACAACCACTGAAGTAGTAGGATTATTTGTGGAGTAAGGTGCTACCTATCCAGATAAAAGGGTGTGGAGTGTAATGCCACTTTTATGAGGATCCACTCCTCCTCACTTCCATGGAACAGTTCCTTACTTTTTTATGGAGGATCACTGAAAGCCAGAAGGCTTCCCACAGATTAAGGCAGTTGTTCCCAACCTTTTCAGCAACAGCACACTTCACAGGGACAAAATCTCACATTACACCTGCTTTTTTCAGCTGAATTGATTGCTCATAAATGTCACATTTACTATGGCTATGGTCTTAGAATCATAGGATTGGAAAGGACCTCATGAAGTCATCTAGTCCAACCCTCTGCTAAAAGCATGACCACTCCCACTAAATCATACCAGCCAGGGTTTTGTCCAGCTGGGCCTTAAATGTTTCCAAAGATGGAGAGTCCACCAGCTCCCTCGGTAACCCATTCCAGTGCTTCACCACTCTCCTAGTGAGAGAGTTTTTCCTAATATCCAACCTCGACCTCCCCAGCTGCAACTTGAAACCATTGCTCCTTGTTCTGTCCTCTGTTACTACTGAGAACAGCTGAGCTCCACCCTCCTTGGAGCACCTCTTCAAGTAGTTGAAGGTTGCTATCAAATTCCCCCTCCATCTTCTCTTCTGCAGGCTGAATAAGCCTAGTTCCTGCAGTCTCTCCTTGTAAGTCATGTGCCCCAGCCTCTTAATCATGTTTGTTGCCCTCCCCTGGACTCTTTTTAATTTGTCTAACCGGAGAAATCTGCAACATAGTGCATACAACAAGCTAAAGAAGGATCAAATGCATTAATGTTTCAAATCTACCAGGAAAAAAAAAAACCCCACATTATCTTAATTTTGCCCTTTGGTGACTGGTGTTTAGCATTTTCACATTTTAGAACTGAAAGACCAATACCTCCCTTTTAATTTGATGATTAATTTTCACAACTTTTACAAGCTATAATTTTGGTTGGATAAAATGTTGTTTAAGATGGAACAATGTTTGTTTTACATTGATTTTTCATTACCTTTGTGCAAAATTTCACAGCACACTTGGACAGTTCTCATGGCACACTAGTTCCCCCATCTTCAAAAGCATCTGACAAAGTGGGATAGTTTCCCCCATCTTGAAAGTGTCTGACAAAGTGGGATTTTCTCCCACAAAAGCTTATGCAATAAACAAATTTGTTAGTCTCAAGTGCCACAGGACTGTGTTTCTCTGTCTTTGTGTATGCAACTTGAAACCCTGGGGCCAAAATCCTACAGCTCTCATTGGGCTTCATCTGGAGTGTGGGCACCCAACTCCTTTGAAAAATCGGGCCCTACATACAAGTAAGGCAGCTAGAAGTTGGTGGATAAAATTAGAGGGTGCTTGGATATTTGGGTTTACCTTCTCTGCGCTTAAGTTTGCCAATTTGTAAAGGCATGTAATGCTTCTCTAGCATATAGGACTGTTATGAGGCTTAATTAAATTAATGCTGTACAGGAGTTTGAGTTATTTGGATAAAGATGTAAACAAGTGCAAGAGATAAGTGAGTAAAGCATTTGGCTTTGCAGAATGTCTACCATTGCTTTGTTAATGCTCCGAAAGAATAGCATCCTAGAAGTGGTAAACTCGAGAAGAAGGGAAGGCTGCTGCAGTCTTGGATAGCTATTCCAAGTATCAGAACAACTATTAAACAGTTTTATGGCAATGATATTTCAACAATTTTAATTTTTCTTTTTCTCTTCTCTGAATGAACAGTAAGGTTCAGATTATATTCAGCTTTTAAAATTGCAGTACAACTTCCCCTCTGTCACTCCCACATACAGTATATTTTATGTCTCTTTGCCTTCTGTCATGCTTTCAGGCCCAGCTGCACTTCTGTCCCTTTCCAGGTCTGAGTGCACCTCAGTAGGTGTCGAGAATCGTGCCTTTACCATTCCTGGGACTGAATGGAACCCTGCTATCTGCCACTCAGCCCAGGGCCTATCTACCAAGTACACATATCTAGCAGATTGGCACCTGTGATTCTTTGGTATATCTAGGGACTTATTGGTTACAGACTCCTGGACAGCCTTCTTACACCAAAGAACAAGAGATTTTAAACCAAAAACTCTGTATGCATGTTTGTCTTACTGAACATCCTACAGCCACCTATTCAAGTGCTTATGTTAGTCAGGTCTGCCCCAAACAGCTCCCCAATAACTCCTTCACTTCTGGACAGTCTCTGTTTTAGTCTGTTCCTGGCTTTTGACCCTGATTGTGTTTAAAAAAAAAAAAAAAAAAAAGTTTGGGAGGTTTTGTAGGAGATCCAGATGAAATTCTCAAAACACACTGGCTTTGCCATTGTCCTGTCTCAACCATCTCATTTTGCCGCTCTTCCTTTTTGCTGGGTTTCCTTATAGACCTCTCTGAAACTCAACCAAAATACTCCCACAGTGAACATTCCAATAACCAGGTCAATGTACTGTATTCTTAACTGCAGAACAGCTCCACATCCATCACATATTCTAGCCTGCATTCCCTTTCTGCTCTAGCTGCTGCCGACAGTATCCAAATGATACATGATGAAAAGTTTCCACCACGGATACTGGTAGTCCAAGTCATAAAATCAGACAGGATGATTCTCTGATTCTGGAAAGTTGGCTATGAAGAAAAGTCTCCTACTACATAGTTTCACTGACCTGCATCTACTCTAGATTTTTATTTATTTATTTATTTATTTTAATTTCTGGCCATGTGTTCTGTGATAAAGACAGTCCATTCATTTAAACGTTTTGTGCTTGGCACCGTCTCCGTCTAAATGAGTTTTATTGCTCCTCTCCTCCCTCCTGTTCCATTGTTAATGAGCTGGAATGGTTCCTGGAGGCCTCCTCATTAGTTATATTTTGATATGTAGTGAAGCTGGGGACTCAGGTTATTAGTTCTTGTTTTGTACTGTATGGTTTCCATTTTATAGACAAAGGCCTGGACAGAACCATCTGTCACTCTGATAACAAGAGCATCTAAACAGTAGTTGTTTGGGAAGGGTCCATTAAACAGCAGCTTTTCTGTGATTACTTGTGTGCAACTGCACATTTTCCTCTGCTTGTGGCAACAGACGCTCAGCATGTTAAGTGCTTATTTCAGCAGACACCTAGAAGCAGATAATCCTTTTACCATCTTATCCGTCTGCCCAACAGCATAGTTTACAGCTAGAGCTGTTGTGATGCACGGTTTGGAGAACCATCTTTTTGTGCTTCTGACTCTCTGAAGAGATCATTCAGCAGTAGTCCCACCCTTGGGAACTGGCGCCCTAGAATTAGATAGTTAACCTCCAAAGGTACAGCCCAAACCAGGCACCCTACATGCCAGTCTCTGGGATATAAATGCTGCCCTCAGAACATTCCAATCCATGCCTTCAGTAATATAACTGAGGAAGTGCCTAAATAAGCCAATAGTAAATTAAAATTATTTAAAAAATTTCAGAGTAAAAATAGAAAAGATGTAGGCAGAAAAAATAGCCTCCAGCCTCCAAGTAATGGTAGTTAGGCAAGTGAGAATCCTGTTTTGACTTGCTCTGTCAAGAGAGGAAGAAGGAAGTAGTTTTCCCTTCTTTACAGATAGCATCAACTACAATTCTCACTCTTGCACAGCAAGAGGCTTGAGGGCTATCTCATGGAAATTACAGGCAAGGCTGTGTGGGTAAGTGGCCCTTTGATTTCTTTACCTGTGTGGCTTTTTTCCTTTAGTTACAGAAGAAATTTCTCCACGGTGCATCTACACTTAATCATTTTAAATTAAGGAGCCCTAATTCAAAATAACCTACTCAGCCATGGAGGCATTTCATTAAGTCGAATTAGGCATTTCCTTAACTCGAAATAACAAAGCACTAATTCAACTTAATAAAGCCTCCTTTTACTTCAAATTAATTGTTAATTCTAAGTTACTAATTCAAAGTAACCCTATTTTAGCCAGGGAGTAGGGTTACTTCAAATTAAATAGCTTCCTCTGGCTGGGGACAAGAGAGCCTCACCTGGCTCCATGGCAGAAGGGAGCTGCGCCTGGCTCCCTTTTGCTCAGGAGCCACACAAGGCTCCTGCGGCTCTCTCCTCCCTGGTCCTATGGCTCCAGCAAGAGAGGGGAGCTGTGCTCCCCTCTCCCCGGGGCCACATGAGTCCAGGGAAGAAAGAAGTACAGCTCTCTTCTGCTGGGAAGCCACGGCTCCCCAGGAGAAAGGAGCCTCTGGGGCTCCCTAGATAGGGATCTCTGGAGACGCGGCCACCAGGCTTCCCTGTCCAGGAGCCCGCCCTCCACAGCAGAGCCCTAAGAAGTGGCCACCAGTGCTCCTGGGAAAGACAGCTGCCAGTGCTCTGTTCCCTGGGGCTCCCCTCTCCTGGAAGCTGCTGTTGGCCATCTTCCTCATTGCTCCCTGGACAGGAGAGCCTAGGAGGTTCCCCTGCCCTGGGAGCACCAGGGAAAACAGTTGCCAGCACTCCCCAGACAGGGGAGTGCCTGGCTAGGTTGTCTTCCCCACTGATTGGCAGGGATCCCCCATGGGGTGCCTTCCCCACCAGCTGGCAGGACCCCCTGCAGGGTGCCTTCCCCACAAGCCCACAGGGTGCCCAGAGAGTTGGCTCCTGCCCTGCCCATTTTGCAAGCAGCCAAGAGCACCCAGAGCAGGATCTTGCAAGCCACCAGGAC
Source organism: Podocnemis expansa (assembly GCA_007922195.1). Lineage (NCBI taxonomy): Eukaryota > Metazoa > Chordata > Testudines > Podocnemididae > Podocnemis > Podocnemis expansa. The sequence goes on from ML682230.1 coordinate 29,965, forward strand.
AGGAGTCAGCTACCAGCCCCAGCTACCCAAGGCTCCCTTCTTACAGTCTGTGCATCTTCAAAGCATCTGACAAAGTGGGATTTTTCTCCCATGAAAGCTCATGCAATAAATAAATTTGTTAGTCTTAAGTGCCACAGACCTCCTTGTTTGTTTTAGTGAACACAGCAGCCCCTTTGGAACCTGGAATACAGTATCTGTAAAGAATAGAAAAGCCACTGCACAACATTTAACCATATGCTTCTCTTTTTGAAGTGTCCCTGACTTCTGCCATTAACCTCTGAGTAACTTAGTAAACCATACACTGAAATACATCCATTGCCAGAACTCTAATTTAAACCTTTGACATTTTGCACATGCACTACAATGACCTTCTACTAGCAGGCCTCCTCTTCTTGGTACCGTTCAACATGCAGCAGTTATTCATCTACCTTGATCACTACTCTGATCATACAAACAACTCCCCACCCACTGGAACCCCTTCATTACCTTCTAGCCTAATATTACAATACACTTAAACCACTTATTCTCTTTTTCAAAGCTCTGCAGAACACTACCCTGTCAGCAAACTCTGGCTCTGTCAGCTTCTTCTCCACCTCTCTCTAAAGCCCTTAACTTCTCTGACTGTCATCTCCTCTTATCAAGTTGCTTCTGATGACTTCTTGATGCAATCCATTTCAGTGTAACTACTTGATTATTCTTTCAGTTTCTAAAGGTTCAGTTCTTTGAACCTCCCTTCCACTACGAGTCCCTGCTCTCAGCCTTCACTTAACATCCATCAAACTTGCTTTCATTATGTTACAATGGTAATCTGTTTAAATCAAAAATAAAACAGATATTAGAACTTTAAAATAGTGTATTTTGTTGAATAAACCAGCAGGTGATTTGACCTCACCTTCCTCTATGTGCTGCTTCCCAGTGTTTGAATCTTAACAACTGTTTTGATTTGCTGTTATAGTATGACCTGATCCCATGACTTACAGAATAGGAAGCAAATAAATGCAGGGAAGTGTAAGATCTCCCATCTTCAAAGCATTTTAATTTCATGATAGATTCCTTTCTTTGACCTGTTTGTTTGAATTTTAGACTTCGGCCACTATGAGGTGGTAATCTGTTTTTCATGTATGTATTGACATCAACTGTATTATTCAAGTAATGCAAAATAGAGTGAATCAGCAGAATCTTTGTCCATTGTGCCATTAACTAACTTAACCCACTTATAGTTTCCTCATGTACTCACATAACCTCTACTTAATGAAGCCAATGACAAAAATCACAAGGGTTTGATGACTGAGTTCAGCTATGCCACAGAGCAAGTCCAGTTACAAAAAAATAAGTAACAGAACAGGTGGTGTATACTGTGAAGTGTTTAGAATTAATTATTCAAACCTGAAGTTTACAATCTAATGGACACTATTAAAAATTTGTCTTGCCACAAAATTTATCTTCCCAGAAGTATTTACAGTATTCTTCATAATTTGAATGTTGAAAGTGAAATGTATTGCAGATTAATATTTTAAATTGTGATATAACAAGACTTAATTCTTAACTGTTATCCACAGTTGAGCTGAAAAAGCCGACAAATACAGCAAATAGGTTTTATGACATGAACTGCTACAATACGTTTATTGGGTAATGTTTGTTTATTACAATAAATTTGTGAAACATGAGGATACGAATCACTGTATAAACAAGTCATCTTTCAAATGACTTGTGAAGACACACAGTAAAGATCTTAAGTCTGAGAGGAAAAATCTCTCATGGTGGACAGATCTTTTTGTCTACTGACAAACCAAATATTAAAGTTAACTTAGGGCTCTGTCCTACCAGATAAAGTCTCAGCTACTAAGCTATTCCCCCCCCCCACCCCCACATTCACAGTACTATTCACAGTTGTGGTATGCATTACACTTAACATTCGCAGGATGTAGCTGTTAGCTGATAAAAACCTGAAAGCTACCTGCTTGCTTAGTTTTTTGTTCTTGTTGGGGGTTTCCCCCCAAAGTAAATGTTTCTCTTCAATCCCAAATACATTTCAACATTTAAGAAAACAAAAGATCATTTCTTTTGCTTGAATATAGCGGTTAGGTTCTCATACTTAAAGTGCATGTGTTTTGCAGGTCAAAATTAATGTTTCTGAATGGGGCAGCAAACCCATGCTGACCCTTTAACAAAGGGGTGTGTTTTCTATAACTGCAGTTCTCAACCGCTGTGCCTGTGCACAGCGGTAGGTATGTCACAGAGAGCCAGGGAGATGACTGGATTCTTCCTGGGAGAACTGGGTTGGTGTGTCCTGTGGGGCTGTGATACACTGACAAACATGTCACGACCTGCAAAAAGTTGAGAACCACTGTTCTAAAAGATATGCCCTTGTAATTATTCTGTGAAGATATTATCCTTTATACCAGAGGTGAGACTATATGACCACACTGGACTCTTTGCTTCAGAAGCAATGGCATAAGAGTTCCTTTAGAGCAGTTACTCGCTGAGAACAGAAGAGACAATCAAATTATATTGCTGAGGTAGAGAATAGGTCAGTAGAGTGGTTGGACCTACAAACATCCCTCTGCTCTTAAAAGGGAAAGGAGCGATTGGCAGGTAACGCTCTGCGATAGCCTTTGGTACCTTCATTCCCCCAGGGATGGTGTAGCTCAAAGTGCTGGATAGATCATATTTTATGCCATGTCTTTTGGGTTTTAGGATGAGATGTCAGAGTTGGTATCTGAGAGTGGTGGGTACATTCTAAGTGGTTGGGTTTTTTTGTTATATAGGTGAAAATTATTGGATTTGTCCATTTGATTTTTTTTAAAAACAAGTATTAAAGGCAGTGACAGTCTCATAGCTTTTCTATTTTTACTTGTTATAAACCTAGATCAGAGGGAAATTAAATTTCCTTACCAGTAATTGTTCTCCTAGCCACTGTTCTGGACATGAATAGCTTAGATCTGCTCACTGCACCACAATGGAGGCAATCTGTTCTCCCACCCTCCCTTTCTTCCCTTCTTTGAATTCAGTCTCACTATGCTGGACTGAAACAGCACTGTTCCAAAAAAGGGGTAGCCATTGTGGTCTAGTTCAGTAAAACAGACAAGGAGTCCTGTGGCACTTAAATAAATTTTAGTCTATGTGCAAAAGAATAAATGGGCACACAACTGACATCAGAAATCACAGCATTCAAAAACCAGTAACTGAGCACTTCAGTCTTCCTAATCACTCTCTTGATTGTTAACAACTGTGCTCAAGCAGATGGGCAACACATCAAGACTTCAAAAAGAGAAATTTCAGAACTGGAACTGATAGACTGATTCAATTGGGTGAAAGCAGGATTAAATTGTGACTATGGCTTCTTTTCCCATTACAACAGGTGATTGGACCTCATTCTCCCTCTATGTGCTGTTTCCCAGTGTTTCAATCTTAACACCTGTTTTGATTTGCTGTTATAGTATGACCTGATCCCATGACTTACACTTTCTGCATTTATTTTCCTACCATTCTGTAAGATCCCCCATCTTCGAGGCGTCTGAAGAAGCGTGATTTTTCTCCCATGAAAGCTCATGCATTAAATAGTTAGTTTTTAAATGCCTCAGGACTCCTTGCTTATGAAACAGCACTGTAATCCACTCCAAGGAGAAGGCTTCCAAAAAATCATAGGGTTCCAAGGGATCTCATGAGGTCATCTGGTTCAACCCCCTGCTCTCCACTTTCTGTCAAGGGCTGCATGGATACAAAAATGTGGACCCGCATCCAATTCGCATCCACTTAGTGACAGTTCCTATCCAGTCCATGATCTGCATTTCATGTTTTATCTATATCTGTAACTGAATCCACAACTGAGCTTTGGCTCACAGTCAGCATTAGCCTTTGATTGGCTCATTTCCCACGCGGTTCCCACCTACTTTTCCTTGTTTGTAGTTTGCACTCTGTGCTATCCATCAGATTTCCTTGGCTGCCAATGAAATCTCTGATTGAAAGCATGCCATGTGAACTGCAGACAAGAGAAGGAAGAAGTGGGCAGGAAAGTCATGAGGAATGAACCAGTCAAAAGCCAGCATGCTGACTCACAGTGGGCAGTGACTCTCCAAGTCCCAACCTGCTATGACTGAGATTCTGAATGGTGGGCAGACCACAATCATAGGGTTAGAAGGGACCTCATGAGGTCATCTAGTCCAAGCACCTGCCAAAAAAGCAGGACCACTATCACTAAATTATCCCAGCCAGGGTTTTGTCTAACTGAAACTTAAATATCTTCAAAGATGGAGATTCCACCACTTCCCTAGATAGCCCATTCCAATGCTTCACCACTTTCCTAAGTAAGAAAGTTCTTCCTAATATCCAACCTTGACCTCCCCAGCTGCAACTTGAAACCATTGCTCCTTGCTCTGTCCTCTGTTACTACAGGGAACAACCGAGCTCCGTCCTCCTTGGAGCAACCCTTCAAGTAGCTGAAGGCTGCTATCAAATCCCCCCTCAGTCTTCTCTTCTGCAGGCTAAATAAGCCTAGTTCCTTCAGTCTTTCTTCATAGGGCTTGTGCTCCAGCTCCTTGATCATTTTCGTTGCCTTCCACTGGACTCTAATTTGTCCACATCCTTCTTGTAGTGGGGAGCCCAAAACTGGACACAGTATTCCAGATGCAGCCTCACCAGTGCCAAATAGAGGGGAATCATCACATCCCTCAATCTGCTGGCAGTGCTCCTACTGATACAGCCCAATATGCCATTAGCCTTTTTGGCCACAAGAGCACACTGTTGACTCGTATTCAGCTTCCCATCCACCATAACCCCAAGGTCCTTTTCTACAGTACTGCTGCTTAGCTGATTGGTCCCCAGCCTGTAGAAATGCATGGGGATTTTCTGTTTTAAGCGCAGGGCTTTGCACTTGTCCTTGCTGAACCTCATGAGATTTCTTGTGGCCCACTGCTCCAATTTGTCTAAGTCTCCTTGTCCCTGCCCTCCAGCATGTCTACCATTCCCCCCAGCTTGGTGCCATCCACAAACTTACTGAGCGTGCAATCATCCAGATCATGAATGAAAATATTGAAAAGAACGGCCCCAGGACCGACCCCGGGGCACTCTACTCATTACTGGTTGCCAACTAGATGTGGAGCCATTGATTCCTACCCTCTGAGCCCATTGATCTAGCCAGTTTTCTATCCACCTTATGGTTCACTAATCCAACCCATACTTCCTTAACTTGCCAACAAGAATGCTGTTGGAAGCCATATCAAAAGCCTTGCTAAAGTCAAGGTATGACGTCAACAGCTATTCCTGCATCCACAAATCCAGTTCTCATAGAAGGCAATCAGGTTGGTCAGGCATGATGGGCCCTTGGTGAATCCATGCTGACTGCTCCTGATCACTATTCCTCTAAGTGTTTCAAGATGGATTCTTTAAGGATCTGCTCCATGATTTTTCCAGGGATTGAGGTGAGGCTGACTGGTCTGTAGCTCCCCAGATCCTCCATTTTTCCTTTCTTGAAGATAGGTAATATATATTTGCCTTCTTCCAATCCTCTGGGACCTCCCCTGATCGCCATGCGTTTTCAAAGATAATGGCCAGCAGTTCTGTACTCACATCAGCCAACTCCCTCAGCACCCTCGGATGCAGTTCATCTGGCCCCATAGACTTGTGTACATTTAACTACTTTAAGTAGTTCCTAATCTGACCTTTCTCATCACTGTGGGCTGCTTTTCTTCTCTCCATTCTGCTTTACCCAGTGTAGTAGCCTGGGAGCTGATCCTGCCTGTGAAGACTGAAGTAAAAAAAAGCATTGAATATTTCAGCCTTTTCCACGTCCTCCACCACAAGGATATCTGCCCCATTTAGTAAGGACCCTGCACCATCTCTGATTCTCTTCTTGTTACCTATATACTTGTAGAACCCCTTCCTGTTATCCTTCACATCCCTTGCTAGTTTCAACTCAAATTGCCCTATGGCCTTTCCGATTTTATCCCTGCAGGCCTGAGCAGTATCTTTATATGCCTCCCTAGTCGTCTGTCCAAGCTCCCATTTCTTGTAAGCTTCCCTTTTATGTTTCAGCTCACTGCAGAGTTCTCTGCTAAGCCGTGCTGGGCACCTTCCACACTTGCCGTTCTCTCCGCACATTGATATGGTGTTTTCCTGTGTTCTTAGTCGGGTTTCTTTAAAATGTAGCCAGCTCTCTTGGATGCCTTTCCCCTTCAGATCAGCCTCCCAGGAAATCCTGCCCATCAATTCCCTGAGGGAGACAAAAATCTGCTTTTCTGAAGTCCAGGGTTTGCGTTTTGCTGCTTTGCTTTCTTCCTTTGACCAGGATTCTGAACTCTATCATGTCATGGTCACTGCTCCCCAGGTTGCCATTCACTCTTACTTCCCCAATCAATTCTTCTCTGTTTGTGAGTGGCAGGTCGAGAGGTGCAAGGTCCCTAGTTGGTTCCTCCAGCATTTGTACCAAGAAGTTGTCTTCAATAGCCTCCAAAAACTTCCTGGAATGTCTGAAGATGAAACTATATAAGTTAGTAGACAACTCCAATGAAGCCATTGAAGATGATGGGATCAACAGGAGGAAAGCTGTAACATCCCACTGAATTTAATCAGGAACATTGATAGAGAGGGATAGTTTCTCCAAACCAGTGGATGTCCTCCATCATAAGAAAGAGAGAAATAAACAAACCTACAGAAAGGAGAAGTAATTAATTCTCTCTCACACGGGGTACCCATTGCTAGATGTCACATATGAGAATGTCACATACAAGAAGCAGTGTGAACTAACTCCTAAGGAAGAAGCAAATGTACATTCCTCTATGTGAAATAGGAAGTTCTACTTAGTGGGGTTTTGTTTTTCTTTTTTGAATTATTTGCTCAGTTTAAAGCTTGGAGGATCAATGGCTGCATCAGCAAAGAACAAGATCCCAGTCTTGTGCTGTATGAAATGCAGATACTAGTGGCCACTTTGCTAACCTCATTGAATAAAACGTCTGTTTCTTACCCCATCCTGTAGAGGAAGTCTATCTACTTTGACTCCAGAAGGATTCTCACTGTATGGCGCATGTTTGATTTGATCTGTTGAGAGACTGAACATTAGGAGGGACTAACTGCTGGAGACAGTATTTTTTCCTTCTTAAAATATCTTTTAAAGCAGGGGTTCCCAAACTTTTCAAGATTACAGAGCCCTTTTTAACAAATTTTTGCAGACCCCACTGGGATCCAGACACAGGTGGAGAGAGGCACCCCCACTGCTGGGATCCAGCTGCAGGAGGGGAGTGGTACCCCTGCTGATGGGATCCCGCTCAACCGGGGAGTGGTGCTACTACCATGATCCAGCCCTTCTCTGCCACCAAGATGTGGCTTTGGCTACCAAGCAGTAGCACACCTGCCAGGTTCTGGCCCTGGCTGGGGAGCAGCACCGCTACCAAGATCCAGCCTGGCTGGGGAGAGGCACCACTGCCATGATCCAGCCCCAGCAGGTAGCAGAGACACTGCCAATGAGATCCAGCCCCTGCTGAGATGTGGCTCCGGCTGGGCAGCAGCACCACTGCTGAGATCCAGCCCAGTCAGAGAGTGGCACCGCCACCACAATCTGGCTCTGGTGGGGGAGCAGCCCTTTTCCCTCTTTGTTGAGCCCTCCCTGATCCCCCCCCCCCCCCAATGGGTCTCCTGTGGGCTCCCGCCAGCCCTGTTCCCCCACTGGTGTTTTCACCAGCCACACACCCCAATGCCCCTTTTCTCCCCCCTTCCATTTGCCCAGATATACCTGTAGGGCAGGCCACAGCAGCAGAGACAAACTGCTTCTGCCACAGACACTGCACAGCCCATGTGCTTGGGCTGTGTGTCTGCAGACCCCCTATGGTACATCTGTGGGCCCCAGTGGTCCATGGACCACAGGTTGGGAACCACTGCTTTAACAAATAGGATACCTGTACCCCCCGCCCCCCATTAGTTGATTGTGTATACATAGACTTAAGTCCATATCATTGTCAAGTGTAATGCCAGTTTTCTAATGGTATCCAGGTTAAGGCAAAACTACAGGAGAGTGGGTGTTGGAGTCCCCTCATTCCCCTTCTGGTTGTGATTAGAGTCAGGAACTGCACAGAGTGTCTTCTCTTCTAAGGCATGGCTCTGATTCTGAGTTTCTCAACAATTGGTCCATGGACTGCTCCCCTAGATCTCTCCAGCTCAGTTTAGGAAGGCAGCAAGTTGACCCCTGCTATCAAAATGTGCAGTGTTTCTCAACCTGAGGAGAGTATTCTGCTGGGTTACCAATGATAGACATTGAAAGATGCAGGGAAAAAAGTGTCAGCTTGTGATAAGACACTCCCAAGGAGTGCAAAGGAATGCAGCACCAGCATACAGGACCACAGGCTTTGCTAAAAAGAATTCTAAATTATGAGACTCTCCCAGCAATTTGAGGGAGAAAAATCTTATTCAAGTTTTCTGCTGTGGACAGCAGTGAGCCTGAAGCTGGTTCCTCAGGTCAAAAGAATACAGGGAGTCAAACTGCAGTTTTAGATAAAGAGTCTGAATTCAAAGGAGAAAGGAAGGTGAGGCAGGGAGAGTCCAAGAGGTCTCCATTGCAGTGAATTGAGCAGGTCAAACCAATGACAAACAGCAAAATCTAGACCAGTGTATAACCATGCATTTTTAAAAAATTAATAAAAAACAAAACCAAGCAATATTTCCAGGATACATGCAGTGTAATACAAGCAGTACATTAACAAATATGGCAAAGGAAGTTTTTAAAATTTAAAAGTGTGATTTTAAAAAAACCACAGGAAAAAGGTAGAAGAATGTATAAAGAAAACAGATTGTAATGTAACTCTCTTGCCCTTAAAAATAACTAAGTAGGTAGTACACAATGTAAGGGATCTGCCTACCTGCGCATCTACCGTGCTTTGTATAAATCAATAGCTCTGAATTAAAAAGTAATTAAATTAAAAAGTAATTTCAGATACGGTGCTGGAATGACAGGAGAAAAGCCTGTTGAGAGTCTCTGCATTAAGATCAGAGGCGAGAGCCACAAGGGTTGTGTTGTGGTGGATGCTCTAAATCACGAGAGCAGGAAGATAAGGGAAATAAGGTCGTCTTCACACAACTAACAGAAATTTCTAGATCACAGGCCTTGTGCTCATAGTGGACCTAGATTACCCTGACATCTTATGGGAGAGCAATACACAGACAATCCAAGAAGTTTTTGGAGAGTGTTGGGGACAACTTTCTGGTGCAAGTCCTGGAAAAACCAACTAGGGCCATGCTCCTCTTTACTTGCTGTTCACAAACCAGGAAGAAGTAGATGGCAACCAAGGAAACAGTGACCTTGAGATGTTTGAGTTCAGGATCCTGACAAAAGGAC